>JAQMYK010000010.1:16948570-16967992 GCA_030014345.1 Clarias buthupogon
GGGATAGGCTCCAGGTCCCCCGCGACCCTGAACACAGGATTAAGCGGTATAGAAAATGAATGAATGAATGAATGTTGAGACATAAATAATTTTCATTATCAGCTAGAAAGGTAACAAATAAAATGTCAGCTTTTGTACTGGGAGGACTTCACAACATGCCCTTGTTCCAGTTATGAGATACAGTATGTGCCCAAACCCACATAACAAATGAACCACAAATGATGCATAATAAATAATAATGAGTTCTCCTTATTCCCAAACGAGTGATGTCACTAAATAGTGAGAGTCTGTCTGGCTGAAGAGTTGTGATTATTAGAACCAGCTGGTTTAGTTAATGGATGGAACAAATATGTAGCAGGACTTTTACTTTCTGAAGTCGGGGAGTCCACCACTGCACAAAATTGACTAAACTCAGGAATTCTAATTAAATGTTGAACTTCTGTGGCAAATTTCTATAGATGATCTTTAGGAAGCAATCCATCAGGCATGGGTGACACCAGAGTACTGCAGCTGTATTTTTAAGTCTTTGCCCGGCAGGTTTTAAAGAGTAAAGGACTTCTTACTAAATATGTATTCTTCTATAACAATTTCATTGCATAAAATAACAATCTCTTTCACTCATTGTCAATACTGCTTATCTTGTTCAGGATCGTGGGAGGCCAGAAGCCTTTCCTAGGTGACTCGGGGCACTAGGCGGGGTACACCCTGCATGGGGTGCCAATAATTTGCATACATACACAGTACCAGTCAAAAGTTTCAACACAAGTCAGGAATTATTTTTCTACATTGTAGAACAGTAATGGAGATTTCAAAATTATAAAAAAGTTTTTAAAAAAATTTTAAACACACATATGGAATCAGGGAATTAAGTAACAATAGCAGCTACAGCAGTCAGTTGTTATTTTAAGACATAAAGGTCAGCTGTTCTTGAATCAAGCACCATGATGAAACTGGCTCTCATGAAGACCTTCCCAGGAAAGCAAGACCAAAACTTACCTCTGCTGCAGAGGAGAAGTTCATTTATTTATTCAAAACTTCTTAAAATGCCCATTAACATACTGTACTGTGCTTTTAAGAGGAGTGAATACAAAGTTTCGTTCCTGAACCAGTTAGATACCTAATCCTAATGCTACAGGTTTATTATCTGAGGTGAATTTCTTTTGCTCTTCAGCACTTGTCTCGTCTGGGTCACCTGCTGCATAAAACCTGTTCTTCCACTATAATGTCTCTCTCTCTCTTTCTCTCTCTCTCACTCTCTTTCAATCTCTCTCTCTCTCTCTCTCAGATCCAAGTTAATGAATGTTGATGTTTTATGAGAGGGAGGAATAGGATTTATCAAAATGTAACTCTGTGGAACAGTGTCTATTTTAATCTTTAACTGCTGCTCTTGGAGTTAAAGACAAGTTCATATCACTACAATCTTCATTTCAGTCAAACAAGTGCTCACTGTTTAGATCCCATTTATATCTCTGCACCTCACGTTCAGTCTTCAGTCCTTGCTGCGTAACTGCATTTCTTCAGGTATCTAACAAAACAAACTATATGTTAATGGTAAGAGAGACACTTTAGAAAAATTCACATACATGTAGATGTTTTGAAAGCCACTTTTTGTACTGTACTGAAATTAATATGAGAATCGTGGGAGTGTGGAAAAGACAGATTTACTGTTCTTATCTTAAGCTATCCTACACCACCTGACAACAAACAGTCAGGAGTTTACAAAACATGATCTACATTTAAAAATCCCTGGTGGCATAAAGAAGACAAGGTAGCCTGTCATTATTTACTATTAAATGTCCTCAACTTCAATTACAGTGCAGTGAGATTATGTTCGTTTCCTGGGATCGTCTTAGGAGTCTTTCAGTCAAAAATAGTTATACGTGTTTGTGTAAATGATTTACAGATTCCTTAGCAATAGCATTCCATAAAACCAGGTAAGTTTTTACTGCAAAGGACTTTGGTTGTCCTTTACTGGTGGTTGTCATTGAAAGTTCAAACATGGGAATGAAGGTTAAATAGATCATAAATTAGAAATTATAAACCACACACACATCTGCCAATCCTGTCCAAGTTTATTCAAATCTCCTCCCTTGCAGGCAGGTGAGCAAGCGGGATATAAAGGTTTGTGAGCTCGTTTTGTAACAGCGGGAGCTCTTCTACTGTCTCCAGAGGACTGGAATAGGAAAATCCCTGCTGGACACTAAATAAAAAGACAAAATGGGATTGGGTGTAAGTGTTATAAAATTTTTAATTTGCTTTAATGAGTCGAAATGGTTTTGCTTAATGTGTGGTAAATAACTTTAAAGATTTATAACATGTCTGGGGTTTTTGTCATGCTGTAATCAATATGTTATCTGACCTTTTATTTGAGTGTAAAGTTTTTGTGCCACAATTTTGACAGAAGGGAAGCGATTACAAATTAGCAGCAACCTCAGAAGATGGGCAGAAAAAGAAGAAAAAAGGAAAGAAGCAGGAGAAGGACATGGACGATCTTAAAAAAGAAGTCGATCTGGTGAGGCTTGTTTACAAATTAAAAGTCTGAAATCTCATTTTAAATGTTAGTTTTTACCATTCTTGTAATATCTTCTTATTTTTTCCTGAAGGATGATCATAAGTTGACCTTAGATGAGCTTCATCGCAAATATGGCTCTGACCTTGACAAAGTGAGTAGAGGTTAGGTTAGAAAAAAATTGCAAATGTGACTGAATATAATAATACTTTTATATTTATAAAAAACATTAAAACATGTATAAATGTTTGATTCTTAAATTCCTGACTATTTAAGAATAAATAATATAGAACAATTATTACAAGAAGGTTTTTCCAATAACACATTTCTAACAAGTGTTGCACTTTGTGAAAGGGTTTGTCCGCTTCTCGTGCAAAAGAGATCCTGGCCCGGGATGGACCCAATGCTCTGACACCTCCTCCTACAACCCCAGAATGGGTCAAATTCTGTAAACAGCTCTTTGGTGGATTTTCCACTTTATTGTGGATTGGAGCTATTCTTTGTTTTTTGGCGTTTGGGATCCAGGCTGCCTCAGAAGATGAACCAACAAATGACAATGTAAGAAAAATAAATGATACCTACTCTTTGAAAATGTAAGTGGTGTCAGCTTACACGGTATATTAAAAGAACACCTTGTCCACCTGTCCCTTCCCCCGCCCCATCCTATCTCTCTCCCTCCCTCTCTCTCTCTCTCTCCCTCCCTCTCTCTCTCTCTCTCTCCCTCTCTCTCTCTCTCTCTGTCACCCCCCCCCCCCCTCCTCCCATGCTTATACTTTTTTTTCTGCAGCTGTATCTTGGAATTGTTCTATCTGCTGTTGTAATTATCACTGGATGCTTCTCATACTACCAAGAGGCTAAAAGCTCAAAGATCATGGAATCCTTTAAGAACCTTGTCCCTCAGGTATTAAAATTAATTATATGATTTCACTCAGTGGAATGTGGAGAAAGGTCATGTGACATTTAATAGTTTTTTTTTCTGTTATTCAGCAAGCCCTGGTTGTCCGTGATGGTGAGAAGAAGAGCATTAATGCTGAGGAAGTAGTGGCTGGTGACATTGTGGAGATTAAGGGTGGTGACAGAATCCCTGCTGATCTTCGCATTATTGCAGCACATGGGTGCAAGGTGACCTTGCTAAACCTCCAAATTTCTTAACAAATTTCTTCTATCACATTTGTGTAATGCTAATTCTTTATATTTTATATTATGTTGCAATGCTAATTATCGCTTTTAAATCACCAACAGTTGAAAAAATTCCACTTGACAGATATTAGCAATTTTTTCTCAAATTTTTAGCCTAAATGTTTATTGCACTTAGTGGTCACAAATGAGAACAACAACGAGATCTATCAGAGGCCTATGGGGTCAAATTTTCACTGCCCCATGACCGACACAAACAATATCAATTAAGAATGACAATGGACACAACAGGGCTGTGAAAGAAATGTGTGAAGTATCTGAGAAAATTTTTTAAAATAATTTTAAATATATTATACTGAAGACAGGTAAACAATGGTTCATTTAAAACCATTCAAATAACTTACTATTAATAATATACTACCATTACTATATAATATAAAACTATATTTTCTAACTACTTAAAAAAATTTACATTAGTTCACAAAGGCTTAACATTTCTCTAATAAACTTTATTTGCTTACTTTTCAGGTGGACAATTCATCCCTTACTGGTGAATCTGAGCCTCAGACACGTACTCCTGATTTCTCCAATGACAATCCTCTGGAAACAAGGAACATCGTATTCTTTTCTACAAATTGTGTGGAAGGTAGAAAAATTTATTTAAAGATAGATGCATTAATTCATACGTAGATCAATTAAAACATTAACAAATGGCATTACAGCTCTGATTATAGTTCAAAGAAACAAAAAGGGAAATAAAAAACATTCCGAGGACACCCAAAGGCTGTTTAACCTACTCAGTTAAGAAAAAAAAAATCCAAGGACAAGGCTATTGCACATGAATTACAACCAACAGCTATAAAACAAATGAAATATAATGAGCTCATGAGTGCTGTTTTCTTGAAAACTAAATCCATCCTTCTGTCCTTCTGAGTAATAAGAGCCAAAACCCGATCATACAGTGATTCTTGGCTTTAATACATCTGACAGCACTTTTATTTCAGAAACTTTTGATTTTCAGGAAATCCTACCCCAAAACAGTCTAATATATCCAAAAAGACGTAAAGAAAAGCAATAAAGAAAATTCACAGATTTTACTCCATCAGCCGTGCATCCGTAGCAAAGCAAAGTCTCACAACAAACACAGCTCACTAACTATAAAAACTCCTATGTTGCAACTATAATATCAAGATAAATCCACTAACACTTTAAGCTTGAAAAGAAATATCCCCTGCAATTATGCACCAAAATCAATTGCCTATTTGGTTAATTAACTTTAACTTTCATGCCTTGATTGAGCTACATGGCTACATAACAACAGCAGAGAAAAAAATTCTTATTGGCTAATTATGTTCACGCCCCTCTGGGTTCTATAGACACAGTCTATGCATCTAAAAAAAAGGTTTGTAAGATCAGGAATGTTTGTAAGTAATACTTTTTTTTGAGTATTGTAATGCCTTATATATAATACCTGCAGTGAAGACCTTAAAATGTTGAGACTGAAATATTGTTCTCAGGTTCTGCCAGAGGCATTGTGATCAACACAGGTGATCGCACTGTGATGGGTCGAATCGCCACCCTTGCCTCAAGTCTTGAGGTTGGACAGACACCAATTGCCAAAGAGATCGAACATTTCATCCACATTATTACTGGTGTGGCTGTTTTCCTTGGTGTGTCCTTTTTCATCTTGTCCCTTATTCTTGGATATGGATGGCTTGAAGCTGTCATCTTCCTTATTGGAATTATCGTTGCCAATGTGCCTGAGGGTCTGCTTGCGACAGTAACTGTGAGTGAAAGAAGAATTAATATTTACTTTGAGTCATACTTAATCATGCATAAAATAAGATTAAAATAGAATATGATTTTAAAAATGTAATGTATTTACAAAAGGTATGCTTTCATGAGGTAACCTTTTCAGATTACTCTATCTTGTTTAATTTGATCTATTATTGTTCTTTAAATTCTGAGAACCTCTGACACAGTAAAATCCCCAGTGGTCATTTAATACTTTCAAAGTTTATTTGTGTCCAACTTGGCTAATATAAAACTGAAGGGTGTTAGTTCACAAATGGGTATTTGCTGTGCGTCACTCAGATGTAACCTTGCTGAACTTTCTAAACTGAACAAATTTCAACTAACAACTATTTACTTATAACAGGTGTGTCTGACTTTGACTGCCAAACGTATGGCGAAGAAGAACTGTCTGGTAAAGAACCTTGAAGCAGTGGAGACACTTGGATCCACCTCCACTATTTGCTCAGACAAGACAGGAACTCTGACCCAGAACCGCATGACTGTTGCACATATGTGGTTTGACAACCAGATCCATGAAGCCGACACCACAGAGAACCAAAGTGGAACCTCTTTCGACAGAAGCTCTCCTACCTGGTCTGCCCTTGCCCGTGTAGCTGGCCTGTGCAACCGTGCTGTCTTTCTTGGAGATCAAGCCAACGTTCCTATCCTTAAGGTGTGCCTTACTATTAAATCTATATTTTTTTCATGAATCCTTAAAAAGAAAAAAGCAGATATTAATTATATTATTATATGTAATAATGAGGTCAAAGAAGCATAATTTAAGGGCAAATATTCTATTATAAATCCAATGCTTTTACAGAGAGAAACTGCTGGTGATGCATCGGAGTCTGCTCTTCTGAAATGTATTGAGCTCTGCTGTGGTCCAGTAAAGGAAATGAGGGAAAAATATCCAAAGATTTCTGAGATACCTTTCAACTCCACCAATAAATACCAGGTTCTTATGCAGTCTGTGCATCACTTATGCATTCTGTCCTTGGGATAAATAAAGCAGTTGTAAAATGACTTACGTTCTAACACCATTTGATTGTCCCCAGCTCTCAATCCACAAAAACTCTAACTCTTCAGAGACAAAACACTTGCTTGTAATGAAGGGAGCTCCTGAGAGAATCCTAGATCGATGCTCAACTATAATAATTCAAGGAAAAGAGCAGCCACTAGATGATGAAATGAAGGATGCTTTTCAGAACGCTTATGTGGAACTTGGAGGTCTTGGAGAAAGAGTATTGGGTAGGTTACACTGTGTGGATGTTATGACAGTGGACAGGTATTTCACCCCTTAAAGGATTGGCCTTCTCCTGATAGGAAAAAAAGTGGGTATATCGACTCCTCAGTGCTCCAGAGTCCCAGAGTTCAGTCCTGTTTGTAGTTTTGTTTGGTTTCCTTTAGTTTCTCTGAGTTGATAGATTGACTACAGTAAGTTGTCCCTAGTTTGTGAATGTGTGTAAAAATGTATATGCTGGATCCAACATGACCCTCCCAAGGTTAAAGCAGTTTAATGAAGCTTAAAATACATTCATGAATGAACTAAAGAATACATTAACAAATTAAATTATTTTATTCTTTTGTAGGTTTCTGCCATTACAGCCTCCCTGACGATCAGTTTCCTGAAGGCTTTGAATTTGATACTGATGAGGTGAACTTCCCTACGGAGAACCTGTGCTTTGTTGGACTCATGGCCATGATCGATCCCCCGCGTGCTGCCGTGCCGGACGCTGTGGGCAAGTGCAGGAGTGCTGGAATCAAGGTGCAGTGTTTTAGCTTCTCATATTGACATAATAAGGTGACTGATTTTCTTTAGGAAGTCTCAAATAATTTTTGTATTTACAGGTCATCATGGTTACAGGAGATCATCCAATCACAGCTAAAGCCATTGCTAAGGGTGTTGGGATCATCTCAGAAGGCAATGAGACAGTGGAAGACATTGCGGCTCGTTTAAATGTTCCTGTTGGGGATGTCAATCCCAGGTAACTGCAAAATTTTGGACATGTCTCAAATCCACTCTGAAGTGTTCCAAAATTTAGAATAGTAGCTCAAATAATGCTTGTTTACAGGGATGCAAAGGCATGTGTGGTCCATGGTGGAGATCTAAAGGACATGACCTCAGATAAACTAGATGACATCCTAAGTCACCACACTGAGATTGTCTTTGCAAGAACTTCTCCGCAACAGAAACTAATTATAGTTGAAGGTTGTCAGCGGCAGGTACAGTTAGTATAGTACAAATAGTTTTCTTTTAAAATTTTAACCATTGCTGATTAGGTTAAGAAATAAGTAAATAATTTTGTTTTGATTACAGGGAGCCATTGTAGCTGTGACTGGTGACGGTGTTAATGATTCTCCTGCTCTGAAGAAGGCTGATATTGGTGTAGCAATGGGTATTGCTGGATCTGACGTCTCCAAACAGGCTGCTGATATGATTCTCCTGGACGACAACTTTGCTTCTATCGTTACTGGTGTAGAAGAAGGTATGAATAGCTACTAAACTATCAGGTTAATAATAATCAAGTAATCTACTTTTTACTAAAATGTAATTTTGTCTCCAGGTCGCCTGATTTTTGACAACTTGAAAAAATCTATTGCATACACTCTGACCAGCAACATTCCGGAGATTTCCCCCTTTCTGCTCTTCATTATTGCAAACATTCCACTTCCTCTGGGCACTGTCACCATTTTATGTATTGACCTGGGAACTGACATGGTAAGATTGCTATTAAGGTAGATATAGATCGACCCAACAGAACAATAAAGATGATGGAATAATTGTGACGTTTACTCATATTTTAGGTTCCTGCAATTTCTCTGGCATATGAAGCTGCTGAAAGTGATATCATGAAGAGACAGCCCAGAAACGCTAAAACAGACAAGTTGGTGAATGAAAGGCTTATTAGTATGGCCTATGGTCAGATTGGTAAGAAACATTTGATAGTCTCTCACACACTAAGTATAAAACATTGGGACTACCATATGTGTTTAACTGGGTTGAGTTTTTGTGACTGCAATGGTCACAGCATATTATTTATATTTGTTTTTATGTTTATTCAGTGAACGCTTTTGTTCTGTGAATAAAATATTTCATTATAAAAAATGTTTGATAAGTCAGATTAATTCACCCTCACTAGCCCCAACTTCCACTATTTTTCTTTGTAAAACCATGCTTATTTATTACTATACACACTTTATAAAACTCCTCTACCTGTTGATCAGATAGATAGTGGGTGGGAATTGACAAATGACTAAATTGTGAGGAAATAAGGGAAACATATAAATGAATTTAAATATTAATAATTATGGTTCTTTTTTTAATCTTAGGAATGATGCAAGCTACTGCAGGATTCTTTACTTATTTTGTGATTCTTGCTGAGAATGGATTCCTGCCTGCAGACTTAATAGGAGTGCGTGTCAATTGGGATGATAGATATTGCAATGATCTTGAAGACAGTTATGGTCAACAATGGGTATGTAATACTTATGTAACTATAAAGAGCTAAAATGCAGAATTTTGGTTCCGTATACTATACATTAAAGTACACAACATGTTTTTTTCTCATTGTTCCTGCAGACTTATGAAAGAAGAAAGATTGTGGAGTACACATGTCATACTGCATTCTTTGCCAGCATAGTAATTGTGCAGTGGGCTGATCTGATCATCTGTAAGACCAGGAGGAATTCCATCCTACAACAGGGAATGAAGTACGTGAACAAATTTATAGAAAATATATTGAGCAGTCGCATAGTTTTGGAGTACTTTATTACCAGAACTGTTAGAAACTGTTAAAATTGTTTACATTTTATGTTGCTCTTTTGTATTTTAATAATTTATAATGTTTTTATTTCCTGTTGTTTAGAAACAAAATATTAATATTTGGGTTGTTTGAAGAGACAGCTCTGGCAGCTTTCTTATCCTATTGCCCAGGCATGGACGTAGCTCTTAGAATGTATCCACTGAAGTGAGTTTGCATTACACACACCTTTATAATACTATAAGTACGTTATATTTTAATCAATATCAAAATGACATTGTGCTTCCACAAATAGTTACAATCAAGCCAATTATAGTCATATTCAAAAGTTAGTACCCCCTCTACTTAATTCTCTGAATTGTTTTAGTGTAAAAATTTAGTAATCTGATCATATGGGTATTAGGGAAATACGGCCTCAGAAGAACAACAACAACATACAACTTTTTTCACCATGCCATATTATATTTAACAAAAATTAAGCCAAAAAGTAAAACGTGTGGGTAATATTAAGTACCTCCTGACCTCTATTAAAGCAGAAGTTTTGGCACTTTGCTGGTGCACATGCAGTGTGTGTTAACACAAGGCCAAGAGAGAAAGACATAAGCAATGGTCTTAGTGAAGCACCTATAGCTACACATCGATCTGGAAAGGATTACCATGATGAAACCATTTCCAAACAATTTTGAGTTCTGCAGTGATAAAGAGAACTCAAGTAACGGAGAGTAATGCATTCTAAACAGTAAAAAAAATCCCAAGAGCTACATCTCAGACCCTACAGGCCTCAAGTTAAATGTGCATGGCAGCACAAAAAAAGACTGAACAAGTACAGTTGCTTGAAAGAGTTGCCAGGAAACTACCTCCTCTTTCTAAAAAATAACATGGAAGCACGACTAAGGTTTGCAAAACTGAATCAAAACAAAGCAAAAGGCTTCTGGAACAATGTCCAATAGACAGATGAGACCAGTATGCTGTTGTTGTTGACCTTAAAACCCCGTGCCATGTTTGGGGAAAACCAAACAGCATTTCAACAGAAACAACTCATATCAAGCACAATGGTGGAGGGGTGATTGTTTAGGCAGGGCCTGGGCTCCTTGCAGTCAATACAGTAGGTTGACCATGAACTTGACTGTATACCAGAATGTTCTAGAGGGTAAATGTGACGCCATCTGTTTGACAGCTAAAGCTTAGTCAAAATTGGGTTAGGACCTTAAGAGAGCGGTGCATATGCAAAATCCCAAAATCCTCAATGAATTGAAGCAATGTTGTAAAGCAGAATAAGCCAGAATTTCTCCACAACAATGTGAGAGACTGATAAAGTTATACAGGAATGGATTACAGTACATAACGATATTATTACTACTGTAATCATGGATCTACAAGTTACTGAATCTTGAGAATATTTTGTATTGCCCACATGTTTTTCTTTTTGACTTTATTTTTGTTGACACGGTATAATGACACGGTGAAAACAGTTATATGTTGTTGTTTGTCTGAGGGGAGGGTGTACTGAATTTTGCACATGATTGAAACTATTTCTTATCCCCTTTAGACCAAGTTGGTGGTTCTGTGCCTTCCCTTATTCCCTGATCATCTTCCTTTATGATGAGGGAAGAAGATACCTCCTTAGACGAAACCCAGGCGGTAAGAACAAATTAGTCTTATAAAAGTTTTTTCCACTTTCCATTTTGTTGAAAAGTAAATAATTTGTCTTCAACTTTTATGTGGTTTATTTTTCTGATTTTATATTCTTTATTTTTAGGATGGGTGGAAAAGGAGACATATTACTAAGAAGACCCTTCTTCATTATAAATAAGTGGCAACACAAAATGTACACTCCCAAGTTACAGTTCATGAAGTGAACAAATACTATTATTTTCTAATAGTTTATAATAAAGTAGAATTAAGACAGTAATGTGGACAGAGATGGCTGATTTCACAACACATAATAATATTAGTGGTAATGTTACTGTTTTCTTTAAAAACCTAGCTAGTACTGAAACCAACACAGTTAATATGTACTACATAACAACTGCAGATTTGTTCCAGAAATACTAAATAAAATCTTACAGCAAAATACTGTTGTTACTGCAAGTGAGTTTAGATATGATGCCTCACTTGGAGGGTGTCAGGTTCCAGGCTGTCGGCTACGTACAGCTTCATTTACAGCCTTATTTGGACAGGATTAATTTTTCCAAATGACATTTGTAATTTCTTTTAATTAAGATAAAAGATAAAACTCATTCATTGCATTCAGATGGCTATAAACTGGCTATTAACATGAGTTATGTTTTTTTCCCCACTACGAATCAGAATAGTAGAAAACAGTAGAAAATATGGCCTTAATATTTCTCAAGGAATAAAATGAAAAAACATCACCAATCCAAGTTTAACCACCTGATTATAAAATGAATTTCTTTTACTTACTATCTGACTTCACATTACATCACTACATCAATATGTAAAGCTGGTCTCTTTTATACTGCAATGTTCAGCTATAGACTGCCTGGCTTGTGTTTAAAGTAATCCTATACAGCCTAAACCCATTCCTCTAAAGGAAATTAATTTTCCACACCCTATATTTTCCAATCTCCATGCAACCAAGAACTATAAAGTTATATCTAACCCCTTCGGTATAACAGTTGTATTTGTGTAATATGATTTGAATTTTATGTATCAAATACAGGCCTCATTTCACATCCTGCTGCACCACCCACAGCTCCTCCCTCACTATGTATTTCAGTGGGATAATCGTCCACTGAAACAAGAATTATTTATTCTTTGTTAATCTTAGGTTCATTTTGAGTTCGTGGGAGGCAACGTCCAATAATTATATTATGACACAATTACATACTAAGAAATTGTGAATAATGCAAATGTTTAAAATAAGAAGAAGTGTTAGAGTTGTGTTATGTTATTTACATTTTTCCTTGGGTTTTTTTCCTCTTTCTCTGGGTTTCCACATCGGCTCATTCAAATTGAAAGTTATTGGCACAGGTTTTACACTGGATGCTCTCCCTGCCAAAACTCACCCATAACTCCAAAACTGGGACTAGCATTGAGGCTGTTCTGCATCTATTGTATTATACAGTATATGGACATAGCATTAAGGGTCTTAACAAAAGGTGCAGCAGTGGCACAGTTCGAAATCCTGACCTTCTGATCAGCAGTCTCAACTACCAGAACCACCACTGCCCCGTTATTTACATCGGCACACAATCCACTTTAATGGGAACACCTGTACACCTGCTTATTCATGCCTTTTCCAATTAGCCAATTATGTGACAGCAAAATGCAAAACATCATACTGACTTCAGCAAATGTTCACATTTACCTTCATCATCAGAATAAAAAGTGTGACTTCTATAACTGTTGCAAGGTTGTGGTGCTAGTTTGGATGGTTTGATTATTTTTTTTTAAATGCCAATTTCCTTGGATTTTCCCACAGAATAACCTTTAGAGTTTATACAGAATGGTGTATAAACTCGTTTTTTCCAGTTTGGGTCAGACTCATGTTCCTCACTGGAGTGTTAGTGTAGAATTTAATTTGGTCTTTTGTTGTTGTAGCGCATCCATCTATGAGTTATTATATCCTTCCTGGCAGCTTAACTGTCTTATCAACAAGGCAATCCACCCACAGAACTGTTGCTCACTCAGTGTTTTTGTTTTCTGTGTAAAGTCTAGTGTGAAATTCCCCAGACATCAGCAGTTTCTGTATACTCAAACCAGGCCATCTGGCACCAAACAATGCCATGCTTAACATCACAGAGATCACACTTTTTCTCCATTGTGATGTCTGTTGTGAATATTAACTGAAGCTCTTAACCTTTATTTGCATGATTTAATGTATTGTATTGCAGCTGTGTGATTGGCTGATTGAGTAACTGTATGTGGGACATGTGCAGGTGTACATGTGTTCCTAATAAAGTTACAGTAAGTGTTATTATTTCTAATAATTATCACACAGTTGTTTAATAGATTTAGTTGTCGTGTTTGATATGGAAAATAGGGGGTTCTGAAGGTGCCCTAATTTACTACTTGGAAATTAGGGCACCTACTTGGATTTGACCCTGTGAGGGGTGGATGGAATCAGAAACCACAACAGTCCATGGCATTATACATTTTGTAATTAGATCTACAAGGTAGAAGGTAGAAGGATGCTGAGGTTGGAACTGCCAGGCAGGAGGTCTAGAAGAAGACCAAAGAGGAGATTTATGGATGCAGTGAGAAGACATTAAGTTAGTTGGTGTGAGAGAAGAGGATGCAGAGGATAGGGTTATATGAAGGCAGATGATTCGCTGTGGAGACCCCTGAAATGGAACAGTCAAAAGACAAAGAAGAAGATCTCCAAGGCATTTTCAGTTTTATGGCATAATTTGGCTTTTTTTTTTATTATTCTAAAGTTGGTTATATTTTCAGAGAGTGTTTTTTTTTTTTTCTTGTTAATTTACTGGTACGGTGTGTGTAAACTTCTGACTGCAATTGCATATACATTAACATCTCAGTTCTTAAGATGAGATCAGATCTAGTCATTTGTCAACTTTAGCTTACAGCACAGTGAATTTGTCACGTATCCTAGTGAGGAAGCTGGGTCAGAGAGATTAAAGTGTCCTTGGAGCAGATAAGGTTAGGAGCTAACTAACCTAAAGAGTAGCTTGTCCATACTGGGACAGTAACTTGGAGAGTAACTTGGCCATGCTGGGTATTGAACCCCCAACCTTCCAGTGAGTAACCCAGCACTTTAATTGTTTGAGCCACATTAACACCAGTTCATGGTATGGTCCTCTCACTGAAATTACTTTTCATGGCAACGTGATCTAGCAATAAATGTTTGTTTGTTTTATTCAGTATAAATTGGTTATTTCTGTATTTCAAAGTCAAAAAATGTCCATATGTATTCTTCCTAATTGGCAATTAACACTTGTGTATTTAACTGTGCCAAAGAGAAGACAAAATTTTCACAAATCAATCTGTTCAATTTAAAGATGATTTTATTCCTTTATTTTAAGACTAGCCTTAGACATTGTATGCTTTGGAAAAGAAAGAATGGATTGTTCACATTCAAAGAAAACTACACCACTGCATTGCAAAATTATACCAAACTGAATTATGAATCATAAACTGCTATATTTACCACAGTGTTATACTTTAAGTTATACAGTATAGGGAACAAAGAGAAGCAGGGGGACAAAAACAGTGAAATGTGATACTGAACATCACCATTTTTGAAACCATACTTCAAATTAGTGGCATATACTATATTAGTATACTGTATTCATATTAGTGTATAGTGTATAACATTAATATAAACTGAACAGTACAAAAATGGTACATAACAAATCAGTATTACATCATAAGCTGATCAATTTCAACCCTCTTATCTTAATTACTCTGCAATTTAATCTTCACCCTATGATGCATCATGTAAGTCTTACCATGGACTATTTTTCATGGGATGGCATTCATGTCACTTTTGATAACTGGCTTCTGCTCTGTGCATTCCTGTCGACATGGTCTTTCTTCACCTCTGGTTCATCATGCTGTAGCCATAAAAGACTCACGTTTCTTGACAGATCCTGCATGCATGAAAGTGCAGGTGAGTAAAGCTGTGAACTGAAAGTTAGCAAAAACTACCATGATTGTTTTTTTATTATTATTATTGTTATTGTTATTATTATTATTATTGTTGTTGTTGTTGTTGTTGTTATTATTATTATTATGGTTATTATTATTAAATAAAGCTGAGTACATATAGATATATACTGTATTACAAACAGGCTTAATAATCTGCTACCTTCAAAACGTTCAACTTAAACAGAATCAATCACTGTCTGTTCAATCGCAATCAATTTTCATTTAAGCTTCTCCTATTTATTTATTTATTTTTTTTAAAGCTCATGAATTACCTGCATTGACTCTGACATTATTTACCAGGACTAAGCGTCTGGGAAGCAGCTCAGTTTATTATTATTTTTCTATTACTAGGTCTTTCTCAAAATAAATGGTTAGACTTAATGCCTTAACTCACATACATAGCACTCTATGTAGAAATGTATCCATGCCCCCAGACTAAGCAGTGCTATTTATTCATAAATAGGGTTTAAAATTTGTTTCATTTGCTGTAAGTATTTATTCAACATGAATAAAACACTCCTGAGCTTAGACCTGATTAAGTCCATCACTTTCAGTAATTTTAATGTTTTCTTTGCCTGATACAGGCCAATTGTTTATTAGTTTATAATGTACTTTTAAAATCACATAGTAAAAGTGCAATGTTTGAATGATTTTCACAATGAAATGTTTTTCACTGGAGCATTTTTTCTTCGTCCCAATTTAGCAATAAAGTAGTTAAAGATGTAAAATCAATCAAGTCAATTAATGAGGAGTTTATCTTTTAAAAATGTATCCTATATTATATTAAAATAAAGTACAGTGTTTAATGTTTTGTGAGTACTTGGTGAAAAGAAATGTGGTTGTGAATTTAAAAAAGATTTAAATTTCTGCATTATCAGCATTAAAGTGAAACATATTTGTTGAAATCATGTAGAAATTGGATTAGACTAGACTAGCTGAAGTACCCGTCATTGACGGAAAAGAGTTTTTGAAATAGTTAAAAGCTAAATAATAGACTGATCCACTTTAGTTTAATCAGCGATGTCTATTTCTGAGACTGGTTTCTGGTCCTCCAATTTTTGAAACGTACAATATCATTGAAAGAGCGAGTTCTAACCATTGTACAGACAAAACTTTCTTTTATTTATATAGACAAAGTGTATCCCCACTAGATGGCACTCTAGACCAGAACAGGCTGACCTGAATACATTTCAGGTGCGTAATCCAACTGCTCACAACTTCATTCTATTCAACATTTTGATTTCATTTATGGCACAGGTTTAAATTCAGGCAAAAACCTAAGTACTGAAAAAGTTTCATTAAATTCTGTTATACCAGTTTTGCATGATGCCAGACAAAATCTGGCTGGACAGAAATACAGACATACAGACAGAAAATTTTTTAGACTGGTTTTGGGGCCTCCAGTGTATGAAATGTAAAGATATCATTAAAAGAGCGAGTTCATCTGACCAATGTACAGAAAAAAAACTTTCTTTTATTTATATAGATTAGATTAGATTAGATTAGATTAGATTAGATTAGATTAGATTAGATTAGATTAGACTAGATTAGATTAGATTAGATTGGATTAGATTGGATTGGATTAGATTAGATTGGATTCAGATGCAGGGTAGATGTACAAAGCCACTGAAATGCCTTGTTTTTATGAAGGAGGACATTTTGCTTCAATCTAGTGTTTGAGAAGAGTAGTGAGATCTATTAATTCTAATTAAAATCCCCTCCACTTTTATATATGATATATATTACTATACTATAGTAACTATACTGTAGGTTTACTATTAAATGTAATACTGTATTAATATGTATTAATAAAACAGAATTATTCTTGCTGTATGACATCAAAGAAACATATAACATTATCTCTTTAATCATTTGAAATTATAAAATAAATAATAAAGTAAAGTTGTAAATAAAGTATAAAATGTAAAGATAATCAAATGTGTTTTCATTATAAATGTGTAGTATTTGCTATAAAGAACTACAATAAAAATCTTATGTCTCCTGTCTCATACATTTTTTTACTGAAAAAAAAAGACTGAAATAATATCACAAATATCTATTCATGAGTTTCATAAGACATTGCAACAAAGATACACGCTGTTCCCACATCTGCCAAGTTAATGATGCATCAAGCTCACACACTAATATCCTCCTAAATTTGCTACAAGCAAACTAATGGTTGGGAGAGAGTACTTCTAAAATGCTGTCTAACAATGAGATTTTAATTTAGTGATGAAACAAAAATCCAGTACATTTGCAGATTTGGCTGATGTTTAAAAAATGGAATAATAATTAAAAAAAAAATTATAATAAAAAAATTTAATTAATAATAATAATAATAATAATAATAATGATGATGAAACAACTGAATTAAATATTAAGGGTATTACTACCCAAACCTCTAATCTGTAATTCAAAGTTGTAATCTCAGAGACATATATACATATATATACACATTATTATATTGTAATAGAGTTATAATATATATATATTATAACTCTATTACAATATAATAATTATTATTAACTGTAAATATGTTTACAGTTGTTTAGATCACTTTACTGGTAAGTTCAATTGATAAATTACAATAAAAGTACTTTTAAAAAGTTAGGTAAAAACATGTCTTCTTTCAGGAGAATGCCTTACTCTACATCTCTGAATAGTCTTATGTCTCTCTTTGTCTCATTCTGAGTCTCAAATAATTAACAGAAAAAAATACTTATGTCAAAGTTAATACCTAAATGAAACAAAAGTGAGAATCTATTTGGCATATAGGTCTATAAGGAGACATTTAACAATTTTACCAGTTTACCTCTGGATTATTGCTGTTGTTTTGATTTAAAGACACTGATTTGACGTTTTGAAGACACTTTCATGCATGCTATACATATTCTGAAAATTTGGACAAAGATGGAATTATATCCTTTGTCTTACTTAAGAAATTCAAAAGCACAAAGCTAAAACTTTAAGCTAAAAAGTTTTCACTTCTTTAATTCACTTCTTTTGTATGTCTTCCCATTAAATATAAATTTTATGAGTTTACTATCTATGATCTTAAAATAAAACTCACTCACCAGTAACAGCCTTTGTCCACAAGAACCTTGTCTCCACATCACCATGTGCTCTCTGTTAAACAGGTATGTTCAGTCTGATCTTAACTATTGAGGATCTGTTTTATCCAGGGTTGTGTCTCTAAAACTGTCCACAAACAACTCACCCACCACTCTGATGTTTATAGTAGCGTACTCTTTATGGTATGCTGGCTCCGCCCTTATTGTACCAGTATGACAGCCACGATGACAAAAACTTCAACAAATAGCTACAGTATTTACTGCATTCATAACGACTCCATCCCAAATATCTGTTACTATAAGTCACTTCATGATTTTAGTCTTTAATTTCTTAATATAATTGTTTTTTACATGTTTCAAAACCTTTAAGTACATTTGTAATTGTACAGATAGTTTTAAACGTGGTGTCATGCTCTCAGTAACTCATACAAAAAAGCAAACTTAATGTTCTTAGTTCTAGATGGATGAGAGTTTAAATGAGATTTTAATAAAAATTCAATTCAATTCAAAATACAGAAAAGAAATCTGAATATTAGTTTTTTTCAAAATCATATAACATTTTTACCTTAACAATTTGTCTTTTTTTAAGTATTACGTGTATAACATACTTAAGTGGTTTTATATATATATATATAGTTCAACCCAGATTATGGTTTTGAATAGGATGGAAGTGATTTTCCATCATAATTGTTTAACTCAGTTATAGTTACAGTTATATCTTTTCTTTAAAAAATTAGCTATTATAAATAAAATAAACTATCATCATTTTGGATTTTCTACAGAAATGGTAAATTCCTATAACTCACAACTTGTATAAATTCCATTTTTTATCTTAAAAATGTGAATAGTACATTTATTAACAGTGTAAGTTTTAATGCTATAGACAGTCTTGAGTAATTTGTGCAAAAGGAAACAATATTAATAAGTATTAAACTTATATTAATAACTTTTGGATAGATGTCATTGACTACTTAAAATGACCTACCTGCATGGATTCCTGGTGTGTCTAAAATACTTAAATGTTTGTAGACAAACAGTTCCCCACTTCTTACATGTTTAGGGAAGTCTTTTGTTGTGATTCACCTTTATTCAAGTCTCCTCCCCTTCGGACAGGTAAGGTCCAAAGGGGATCTTACCTGTCCGACATACGACATACATTAGCATGTTTTATAGGAACACCAATCAAGGACAAAAGTACACAAAAGTCACATTGAATTGCTGATGAGTATTATATGATTGTTTCAAATATTTTGACACACAAGTTTTGGTTTTATTTAATTTTAAATATTTTATATGCATACATGTCATATGTCTTATGTCTTTGCACACAATATGAAGTTGTTCAGAAGTAATAAAATGCATGTCAAGCCAGGTCTTTACACTAAAGTACACATCAAGTCTCAAGTCTACAGAATCCAATTAAAGATTATGTGGGACATTCATAGCGATTATAAATAATGTCTATGTGCAACAGTAAAAAGCAATATTGTCCACAGGTCACAATATTGCTCAAAAAATA
>JAQMYK010000010.1:16978768-16996699 GCA_030014345.1 Clarias buthupogon
GTACCCCGCCTCGTGCCCTAAGTCTCCTGGGATAGGCTCCAGGTCCCCCGCGACCCGAAATACAGGATAAAGCGGTACAGAAAATGAATGAATGAATGAATGAATGAATATAGAGCTGGGGCGGCACAGCGGCTTAGTGGTTAGCACGTTCGCATTGCACCTCCAGGATCCGATTCCTGCCTCAGGTCTGTGTGCATGTAGTTTGCTTACTCTCCCTATGCTTAGTGGGTTTCCTCCGAGTTCTCTGGTTTCAATCCAAAGACATGTAGATTAGGCTAATTGGTGCTCCCAAATTGCCCATAGTGTGTGAATGAGTGTGTGTATGCCCCTCACTCAGGGTGTGCCATGCCTCGTGCCCCAAGTCTCCTGGAATAGTCTCCGTGAGCAACCTTGTATGCAGGATAAAGCAGTATAGATGCTTATTGAGAGTGTGTAAGTCATATATATAGCTCAGGATTGTGTAGTATAGAGTGACATATCCTAATCTTTTCCAGCACAACATAAGAAATATAATGAACTAAATTTTATTTAATATTAACCGACTATCCAAACATGACTGAGCAAAAAGTTTTAAAAAATGGAACACATAGGCAAAGAAACAGCACAGATATTACACACATGATCACATGTTTGTCTGTTTTTTTCCCCGGTTGTTTCTATGACATAATAATAATAATAATAATAATAATAATAATAATAATAATAATAATAATCATAATAATCATAATAATATCATAATTTCCATATTCTGGCCATAAAATTGACCCTTTATAAATATGATGATAACTTTTGTTTTACCTGACATATTCAAAAACCCTAATACACAGTTTAAAGT
Source organism: Clarias buthupogon (assembly GCA_030014345.1). Lineage (NCBI taxonomy): Eukaryota > Metazoa > Chordata > Actinopteri > Siluriformes > Clariidae > Clarias > Clarias buthupogon. The sequence continues at coordinate 16,979,604 of JAQMYK010000010.1, forward strand.
CTGAATCCTCCCAGTTAACACACACTGTAACCCTAACCCTAGGCTTCAATATAAGCTTTTTTTTTTATCGTCATTGACCTATGCTGTGACCTATTCTTGAGTTTTGAGGGTTTTGTGGGTTCTAAACATAACCACCCATAAATTACAGGCTATCTACTGTGCTCTTATGCTCTTGCAGGTGGACAATTCCTCTCTTACTGGAGAATCTGAGCCGCAAACACGTACTCCTGACTTCTCAAATGAAAATCCTTTAGAGACAAGAAATATTGTGTTCTTTTCCACAAATTGTCTGGAAGGTAAAAATATTACAGTTGAACTATAAAATGAGCTAATTACAAAACAAAAGATAATTTATACATTATTAAATCAGTTTATTTAAATAATAATAATAATAATAATAATAATAATAATAATTTTATTCTTCCTCAGGTACAGCCAAAGGTATCGTCATCAACACTGGTGATCACACAGTCATGGGCCGTATTGCTATTCTTGCATCAAGCCTTGAGGGCGGAAAGACACCCATAGCCATAGAGATTGAGCACTTTGTCAACATTATTTCGGGTGTGGCTGTTGTGATGGGTGTGTCCTTCTTTGTCTTCTCCCTTACTCTTGGATATGGATGGCTTGAAGCTGTCATCTTCCTCATTGGAATTATTGTTGCCAATGTGCCTGAGGGTCTGCTTGCTACAGTAACTGTAAGCACTGAAAATCTTCATAATGGTTCTGCATTAAAGTTGCAATCAAATTGAACATAGCAATGCTTATTTTATTAAAAATCAAGTGGCCAAAATTTACTACAAAATTTTGCCTTTTCTTACATAATAATTTAAATATTTACTCTCATAGGTGTGTCTAACTCTGAGTGCTAAACGTATGGCGAGGAAGAACTGTCTAGTAAAGAATCTTGAAGCTGTGGAAACCCTTGGATCCACGTCCACTATTTGCTCAGACAAGACAGGAACTCTGACCCAGAACCGTATGACCGTGTCACACATGTGGTTTGATAATCAGTTTCATGAAGCCGATACCACAGAGGATCAGAGTGGAACCTCTTTCGACAGAAGCTCTCCAACTTGGTCTGCTCTTGCCCATGTAGCTGGCCTGTGCAACCGTGCGGTCTTTCTTGATGACCAGAGCAAAGCTCCAGTACTTAAGGTTTGTCTAATTAAGATTATTTTTGCTAAATTGTTCTTTAATCTGCTAATTTTTAAAAGCATTTTTCATGCTTTTTATAATTAATTATACTTATAGTAACTGTGGCTTTTTATAGGTTTAAAACCTTAAAAGGTCATTTATCAACAGAAAAACACTGAAATAAGTAAAATAAAATAAAAATTATTATTTGGGGCATTTCTTATCTTGCAGAGAGAAACTAGTGGTGATGCGTCAGACTCTGCCCTGTTAAAGTGTATTGAGCTCTGCTGTGGCTCAGTGAAGGAAATGAGAGTGACATATCCAAAGATTGCTGAGATCCCCTTCAACTCTGGCAACAAATACCAGGTGTTTAGATTTAACCTTAACATAAAATGTTATGCTATTATTTTATTGCTAACCCTAACAGAAATGTAACTGTCATATATAAGCTCTCAGTTCACAAGAACCCCAGCACCTCAGAGACTAAGCATATATTGCTAATGAAAGGAGCCCCAGAGAGCATTCTGTTCAGGTGCTCAACCATTATGATGGATGGAAAAGAGCAACCCATGGATGAAGAGATGAAGGATGCTTTCCAGCATGCCTACGTGAAGCTTGGAAGTCTTGGAGAAAGGGTATTAGGTGAGAAATTTTAACTGAATATGCAAATGCATAGGCTCACAATTCTGTTTTGCACACTTTGTACACTAATGTTGACTATTTTTTTTACATTCCAGGTTTCTGCCATTACAACCTCCCTGATGATCAGTTTCCTGAAGGATTTGCATTTGACACAGAGACGGTGAACTTCCCCACTGAGAATCTGTGCTTTATCGGCCTCATGTCTATGATTGATCCTCCTCGTGCTGCCGTGCCTGATGCTGTAGCTAAGTGCAGGAGTGCTGGAATCAAGGTAAAATGTCTATGCAGGACACCTTACCAGAATGCAATTTAATGATTCATAATTAAATATTTATTTGTCCTTTCAGGTTATCATGGTTACAGGAGATCATCCAATTACAGCTAAAGCTATTGCTAAGGGTGTGGGTATCATATCTGAAGGCAATGAAACCGTAGAAGACATTGCTGCTCGTCGGAATGTTCCTGTTGGAGATGTCAATCCAAGGTTACCTGAAATTTTTCATTTGCTCTCAGTAGTCTTGTAAACCAGACCTCTAGCATTTGCTTACATGGCAAGTGACAAATACGTGAAAAGTTAAAATACAAGGACGGCCAATATGCCGCTGATGGGTTCTTAAATAACTGTCTTAACTAACTGTAAGGTGTTTTGGATGAAATCTTCTTCCAAAGACTGGAAAAAGTGAGAAACATTGCATTGCACAATAGACAAGACCCTGAGCCATGATCTGCACAATAAGGACCATACAGTACAATATACAGCACAATATAATTATTGTAACGGTATAGCACTACTGGGCCAATGATAGCTCGGGGGCTAAGGTAATGAGTTACTGATCGGAATTTTGGTGGTTTAAGCCCCAGCTCCACCAGGTGCCATTGTTGGGCCCTTGAGCAAGTCCCTTAACCCTGTCTGCTTCTGGTGCACTGTATCATGGCTGACCCTGAGCTCTGACCCCAGTTACACTGGGACATGCGAAGAAAGAATTTCACTGTGCAGTAATGTATATGTGACACCTAAAGGCTTAATTAAAATATGATACTATAATAATAGTCATATATTACTTAATATAGTGTAGTGTGGTTTACGGTGTGGTGGGAAAAACTTAGCAGGATAGAATCTTGAAAAGATCATATGTAACTATGGGTATGGGTAATACTGATGTAGGTGGACAGCACATAGTGACATTCCTAAATATGCATTTAATAATTTGGTATTGTAATGAAAAAGGAGTCAATGTGTCTAGTGATTAAGGTGACTAAGCTGTCTTCACTATTTGTGGAAAGATTTCTTTGGTCTGATGCACTATAGTCCACTTACCAGATAGTGATGCAGCTGAGGATACTTTGAATTAGGCCACTGCAAAACGAAATGATGATGACCGGGTGGGTGGGGGGACTGGGGGAAGAGTTAATGGAAATTCTGCTGGGCTTTTTTTAGCCAGGGACATGTTGTTGTGAGAATAGGTCATTAGACATGTGCAACCTGAGAAACCTACAACTCTCTGATTTGTCTTGTCAACATTAAAAGACAGCTTATTGAGCTTACACCAATCCAATAGCTACTCTCCCACCTTCGAGTCCCACTATTGGCATCATCAGCATGCACACTGCCCTAGAGTGTGTCAGTGCTTGGCATGATGGTGCTGCTTCACATCCAGACAGTCTCTGTTCATTTGATCCAGGATCCAGTTACAGAAGAAGAGAAAGTGAAGCCAAACAGCGTTAAAATTGTGAACACTTTCTATATAATCATTGCATCAAAGGCTTTCTATGTAGTTATGACATATTTTCCCTTCTTGTCAAGGTGGGGGATGGCTAGGTGTAGGGGTCTAGATACAGCACTAACAGTGGACTGGTTTGAGTGATAAATGTATATAAATATTTAAGGTGCAAAATATTTCTCAAACTTTTTAAACAAGTAAAATACACTAGAATGACACCAAACATCTTTGCAGAGAGGCCAAGGCTTGTGTTGTCCATGGGTCAGAGTTGAAGCAAATGACACCAAGGCAGCTGGATGACATCTTGAAACACCACACTGAGATTGTGTTTGCCAGAACATCTCCTCAGCAAAAACTCATTATTGTGGAAGGTTGCCAGAGACAGGTATATATTTTCAGGTGCAGTTTTAATAAAGCAATTAACCTTTCACTTAGTAAATATTTTTATATTGTTTGTTGACAGGGAGCCATTGTAGCTGTGACTGGTGACGGTGTTAATGATTCTCCTGCTCTGAAGAAGGCTGATATTGGTGTAGCAATGGGTATTGCTGGATCTGACGTCTCCAAACAGGCTGCTGATATGATTCTCCTGGACGACAACTTTGCCTCTATCGTTACTGGTGTAGAAGAAGGTACAAACCAAAACCAGAATTGCATGTTTGAAATATGGTTTATGTTAGACAAAATAAGTAAGATGAATATCATTCTCTCTTTAGGTCGTCTCATCTTTGACAATTTGAAGAAATCAATCGCTTACACCCTAACCAGTAATGTTCCTGAAATTTCCCCCTTCATCCTCTTCATTCTTGCTGGCATTCCTCTCGCTCTTGGCACTGTCTGTATACTTTGTATTGACTTGGGAACTGATGTGGTAAGATTATAATTATTATTATTATTATTATTATTATTATTATTACACATGGCAGACTATGGCAGCCCACAGAATGCTTTATACACCTTTGAAGCATTAACACAATGATAGAAAATTTTGGACAGTTGTTTGAAAGAAAAACCCAAGCAATGCAATGCACCTTTCTATGATTTTTAGCATTCAACTGAATACAACTGGGACCATTTATATAATTTTTGACATATTTGACACATTTCTGCCACTTAATCCTTTATTTTTTTTTTAAAAAAGATGCATTTTCTTCACATTTTCTCTTACAAATTTTGTCCAATTGCTCAGTCAAGCAAGATGGACCCATTTGGCCTAATGATGGCAAAAATTTTTTGGAATTACATTTAATTTCTTTTCTTTTTTTTATCACAGGTGCCTGCTATTTCACTGGCCACTGAAAGTGCTGAGAGTGACATCATGAAAAGACAGCCCAGAAACCCACAAAAAGACAAGCTAGTGAATGAAAGGCTGATCACTATGGCTTATGGACAGATTGGTAAGATGATTGAGACACTGTGAAGTACGTTGTATTCAATATGCACTGCTTGGCCAAAAAAAGTTAGGATTAAAAATTTAATTTAAATAAGGAAATTCTCAAGAGGCCTCGAGTGCATAATTACTGCAGTGATCAATATGTTTCATTCAGCTGCAATTATTTTATCCCTACCTGATGCAGTGAGTAGCTTAACTCTTAAATAACCATGTTGTATCCTGTGGTGATGGAAAAGGTGTAAGTGAGTGAGAAGTGTCAAATTACTGGCCTTCGTCAAGCAAAACAAGTAAAACCACATGCAGAAATTGTGGCAATAAAATGAAGCCAGCTGATGTCTGAATGTACTGAAGGGCCAGTTTATTTCATCAATAGATTTTTTTTTACATCCCTGATGCCATATGAACTTATTCCAGGAATAAGTCAACATTTCCCAGATTCATTGGATTAAAATTGTTAAAAAGCATTTCTGGGAGCATATGGAATCGATCACAACCATGAACTGGCCACCACAAAGTCCAGACCGTTACCCAGCTGTTTTGGAGATGTGTGGAGAAGAACTTAGTTCTTGGTTTGACTCATAAATACCAAATCTCAGCTAAAATTAATGCAACACTAAATGGAAAGAAACATTATAATGATAAATACGCTTGCCAAAATGATGCCATGTCGATTACACACAGTAAGCAAAGCTAAATGTGTTCCAACACAACATTAGAGTGTGTAACTTTTTTTTTGGCCAGGCAGTTATTAATAATAATTAGTTATTCAGATCTGTTATTACAGTAATGTTAATGGAATTCATGTTATTTTCTATTTTAAGGAATGATGCAAGCAGCTGCAAGTTTCTTCACTTATTTTACAATCCTTGCTGAGAATGGATTTCTGCCCTCATACATGTTGGGATTACGTGTTGACTGGGATGATAAACGTTGTAATGACTTGGAGGACAGCTATGGCCAACAGTGGGTATGTTCATCAAATGTGGGTCAAATTTGGTTTGAATATATAACTTTCATATCTACACTGTTTAACTGCATGTGTGTGCATGTGTGTATATTTTTTCAGACATTTGAGAGCAGAAAAACTGTAGAGTACACATGCCAGACAGGATTCTTTATCAGCATCGTGATTGTGCAGTGGGCTAATTTGATCATCTGTAAGACCAGGATGAATTCCATTATACAACAAAAAATGAAGTATGTTAATCACTTTTAAGTGGTTTTCATATTTAATGAGAAGTTTCAGAATGGCCAAATTCTAATAATTTTTATGTTCCTTAATCTTTTCTTTAGGAACAAAATCCTTCTCTTTGGTTTATTGGAGGAAACTGCATTGGCTTCCTTTTTTTCATATTGTCCAGGCATGGATGTTGCACTTCGATTGTATCCACTTAAGTAAGTTTACCTAGTTTAATAAAAGTTGACTTACCTAAAAGAAAGGGTATAACTACAGAGTGTAATTAAATAAACAAGGTTTTTAATTTGATTTCAAAATGTTTCCCCTGCTCTTCCCAAAAACAAAAACCAGTTAAAAACATTCCACCATTTGACTGTTCCAGCCACTCAGCATACAGCATCACGTGTATACTAATCACCGCGCTGATCACCTTGATTGATTCATAGGTCACTGTGTGGATTAAAAAAATTAATTAATTAATTAAAAAGTGGCAAAAAAACTTGCCAAAAAAGAGAAACTGGAGAACTATTTCGCAAGTCTACATTAAAAAATGCAAGAAAGTACTCTACAAACATGAACTCAATGAACTTTATGAATACTGAGTGAACGCAAATCCTTAAAAATCCTTGTCGCCAACGTGTACATTGCCATATAATGCCACATTCTCCATACAGCCCTGACTTCACTTCAAACCATTTTCACATGTTTGGGCCATTAAAGGAGTTCCTGGGAGGGCAGCCTTTTAAAAGTGAAGCAGGCAGTCCAAGCATCCGGCGTACTGAGAAAACATCTACTTTGATGGCATCCACACACTAGTGAAAAACTGGGATGAGTGCATTAGTGTAGCAGGGGATTATATAGAGAAATAAAGGGAGTTTTTACTGTCATAATTGTGTTCTGTTATCCTGTACAATCAAAGTCTCGATATGACATACATATATGTATATATGTATATATGTATATATGTCATATCGAGCCTTTGATTGTGCAGGATAACAGATGTCATATATGTATGTATGTTTGTACTCTATGTATGCATGTATATAGTTGTGGTGTACTGTAGTGCCATTTTATTGATCTACTATCACTAATGAAATATTTTTTCTTACAGACCCTCATGGTGGTTATGTGCCATACCATATGCTTTCCTCATCTTCATATATGATGAAACTAGAAGGTACATCCTCAGGCAGAACCCAGGAGGTAAGAATGGATGTTTATTTATGTTTATTTTGGTATATAAGTAGTACCTACTGATTTTACTAAGTGCCTTCAGATTTGTTTAGTCACCTCCAAGATTAACTTTTTTTAAAGATAATTTGATCAGAAAAGTAAAATGAATAAAATGCTGATTGATCTTTTTTTTTTTCTTTTAGGCTGGGTGGAAAAGAATACATATTATTAAATTAAGAAGATTTTCCTACTTCTACTTCCATAGATGCACATTATGTAACCTGTAATAATTTTATTGCATAGCATGAATTTAATTTTCAATTACAGCAAAACTGTAATGATTACAAATGTTAAAGAGTTCTTATATAAGATATGAAACAACTATACTTAATATTCACCGGACCAATAAAATCACGTAATTTAATCTGTGTTGTGTTCCTTTTTTGAATTTACTTACTGAAACCACAGAACAACCAAACCACAAGATAAGCTTCTACTGTAGGATCTTAGTGAGCAATCAGTAAAAAAAAAAAAAAAAAAAAAAGATTAATTGTTTTTCATTACAACATTACATTTTCTTAAACAGTTTCATTGCTTTGGATTGTGGTTAACTGTAAAACATTTTAAAACATTTTAAAAACTTTAAAAATGTACTGTTTATAATAACCAATAAATTAATTGCAAACTTTAAAACAGCAAACTTTAGAAAGAGTTAAAAGCAAATTTTGCTTAAAATGGTTTTATAGCTATTTCTTATTTACAGGGCCAAGATCAAACATTAGTAGGCTTGTGGATAGACAGGAGTTTGTAATAGACTTATGAAGTGAAGTGTTTTAACAACAAAACTTAATTTTTATAAATTACAAAATAAAAACCGAGAACAATACATTTTTAAAACCACACGTGTATATCTGAAATGATTGAAATGGTGAATATCCAAGTTGAGTAAATGGGTAGAAGTTGGGATGGGTAGAAGTTATCATTCTAGGAAGACACGAGCTGCTACAGTAAGGCAAATAAATGTTCTTTGGAGAGTGGAACTGGCCAATTCTCACATCATTAACACAGTATCTTGGCCAAAACTGAATGAAACTCTAGATGTAAATAAATAACATGATGCATAAGATAGTTGAAATAATCCCATGGCCAACATGTGCTGTAATCAAAGCCAACGGCAGTCCAATTGAATATTACTGTGACTTTTTCTAGTTACATTTACTAGTCTTGAACTTTCTCTAATTATAACCTCATCTCATTTGAAACTCCTCTAGAATACACACTCTTCCCCATTTCCCTGTCAAACATCCACGCTACTGCGAATCTTACAGACCCTCATGATGGTTATGTGCCATACATAGTTTTATCAATAATCTCCAGAAGTTCATAAAACTTTCATTCGCTCTCTATCTGAATCACAGAATTTAATCAAAATTTAATGCTTAGAGTCAATTTTTTTTTTACATTCCAGATAACGTAAATCTGAATAACAGAGAAAACACCTAGCACCCTGCCTTTTCTACTCAACATGCACCTTGAAAAAATCCAATCAAAACACAGAATGTACAAGTGGTATGTCAAACAGTGTAGACGTTGAGCCGCCAGACCTAGAGAAAAGTTTTCAGTGCTGCTAGATCAAGGGATTCCTTTGGTCTAATTTAAGTTAACAAAAGTATCCCAGATTCCTATTTAATACTGGAGCAAAATGAACTAGCAATAAGACCTCCACAGAAGCATACACAATTTACACTGTAGATAAACAAAAACATGATGAACAATATAAGCATCACATTTGAGATGTGAGAACGTATATTCTTAACACATCTCTTCTAACATATACTACCAGAAGCAATCAAAACTTCACATCAAAATAAAAAGAATAATAAAATTTTCTTAAGTGCTAATGTTAATCTTTTGAAGAAACACCAGACAAACCACAAAACTAGTTTATTCTTTTGTTAGCTCTAGGTTGGATGACATCTGTAACTTTATAAATGTTTATAACTCTTTCTAGGTGAACAGAATAATTGAGCAGGAATAAGATGACTTAAAAATCAGGACACAGGGTTTAATAAAAGAAGGTTTTTTAATGTGCACAATGCTTGCTTCAGCAGGCTAGTCCAAACTTAACTTACTGATGTGTGTGTGTGCAGAGTACACACTACTGGTATACGCTACAGCAACATAATAATACCTAAGGCTAGAATGAAAGTGAAACAACAGAGAATAAATGTAGGCACTATACAAAACAAAGATATCATATGAGCAAACAAAGATTCCTACAATAATCACACCAGAATATATTATTCCCATTGATTTAATCATTTCACAAATTAAGGAGCATACTGGAAACATATTTTATAACATGTTTTACCTATCATGGTTCTTTGGGGGGAAGATCAGAGGATAGTGAGAGTGTGGAAGAGAAACGGTGCAGCATGACTAAAGAAAGGACGTTTTCAGTGAGCCTGGTCCTCAAAAGCAGTCATGGTGTCTCAGGGGTTTAGTAGAGCTCAGTGGGGGCTGTAGGTGTTGTCCCATCAATGGGCATATTCCATGACAAAAATACCAAACTGTAAAAAAGTGGCTCTGATATGAGGAATGTACATGAGGAATCATTTTCAAATGTGAATTAGCTATCACAGAGTCTTGATCTAAACCCCGTTGAAAGTGTTAAGGGATAACTTTATGAAGTGGTTGGCATTACTTAGGGCAGTCAAAATGTCACGACAAATGCAGTGCACAATCAAGCTAAGGCTAGTTCAACAAAATATTAGTTTGTGTGACATATTTTTGACCAGTATATGCATATACACAATCAGCCATAACACTAACACCACTAAGAGGTAAAGTAAATAACATCGATTATCTCATTACATTGGCACCTGTCATGGATTGTAATATATTAGGCAGCAAAGTGAACAGTCAGCTCTGAAAGCTGATTTGTTTGAAGCAGGAAAAATAGGCAACTTTAAAAAGGGCCAAGCGATGAGAGCAGGTCAACTGGGTCAAAGTATCTCTGAAATGGCAGGTTTTGTGGGTTTTCCTGTAAAGCAGTGGTTAGTACCTACCAAAAGAGGTCCAGGAAAGGACAATCAGGCAACTGTCAACATTGTGATTGATGTGTACAGGAAACAAAGGTGAACCTGTCTGTTCCAGTCCCATAGAAAAGATACTGTGGGATAAATACATAGATGAAAAAAATTATGTTGGGTACGATAGAAAGTTGTCAAAACACAGAGCATCCATTAAGGGATCCACTCAGGATTTTTATGATGTCTGGCAACCATTTATGAGCCACTTAGAAAATATGGATGCAGATAAATTGGATCCATAATAGTTTCTTTTTCTAATACTTTTTTTTTCTTTACTTTTCTTTTGTTTGATGTGTTTATTCATTCATTTATTTATTTATTTATTTATTTTCTCCTTTTTGTTTTTCTGCTGATTGGCTGTTTTTTTCTTGTGGGTGGGGGAATGGGAATCATTTTTTAAGAATAGTGTACCATATATGTACTGTATGTATATGTCACTTGTTTATATTTCCAATAAAAAAGACTTTGATTAAATAATAATAATAATAATAATAAATCAAAGCACTGCAGCTAGCTGTGTATGCAGCTGCATTACCATGCTTACCCGAGTTCAATGCTAACGGCTCCTACAATGGCAACATGATCATTCCGGAGGCCACAAAGGTACTTTTTGGAGGTACAGAATTTGTATATTTTTATATTCTTAGCCTTTTCCTCTTTTCAGGGTTGCCACATTAGATCATTTGATCTACATGTTATTGGCACAGGTTTTATGCTGGATGTCCTACCTGCAATAACCCACCCATTTCTCCGGAAAAATCGAATTCAATTCATGTTAATCATACATCAAATATTTCATTTATGATAGGTGAATAAGTAGTACATTTTAACAAGTTTAAGAATGTGATGGTTCATCTGATTGGATGAGAGGCATTCTGTTTAATGCTACTTGGGATTCAATCCCTTAACCCAGAAGTTATCGGAGCTGATCTTATAAAGTGGAAAAAATTAAATATAAAGAAAAACTTTTAAGACGTAGAGGACTGTCCACCACCTCCATGGTTTCTTCTCCTCAGCTAGTACCAGTAAGAATTTGAAACTACTTTCAATCCTGTTAATGACATTAACAGTCGCCAGCTCCACCGTCAGTCGCAGAGCAAAATAACTGGTTAAATAAAGGAATAAATCGTAATTTATTGATATAAATGGTGTTTGAAGTATTGTTGTATAAAAAGTAATATCACATATAAGGTCATACTGTACTGCTGGATGTCATGGCTGTGATGCTTTTGGTAGTTGGGCCTATGAACACATCACAGCCTCACTGTATCCTGCAGTACAGCACTCCTTCCCATGTGATATTGCTTAAAGAGTGTGTAACCAGGTTATTGTAACATTTTGTATTTTTCTTATCTTAATCTGTTGAATTTTTATACGTTATCGTTTACACAAGGCAAAAAAATGTTATGTAAAAATCATTCATCTTGTTTTTTGTTTTGTTTTTATTACAGTTGTGTGTAGTATTTTTACATGTTTTATATATTTTTCTATTTGTTTAATGAACTCTAATCCATGGAGTCCTGGGCATTTAAGTGCTAGTTCCGTGAAAATGAAATTGCATTAACAGAATCATGGAAAAACTAATTCCCCGGCTGAAATGCTTGGAAAATTCTGACGGATATTTTGCCCACATTGTCGATGTGTATGGTATACAGAGCCAAGTTTATTTGCAAACTATTGTGTTTTCATAATGTGGTACATATTATTTAATGTCATTTTCACATTTTTAATATTTTGTGCACTTGTGTCATGCATTTGTCACTGTCATTCCGGTAAACATATTGGCATTAAAAATGAATTCTTCTTTATTAAATCTTAAACAGTTTGTGGATGATGGTGAGCCTCACACACAAGTATACAATCTATCGCAGAGGATAAAACACAACAGTTTAACTTCTTCAGAACTGATTGATTTTATTTCAGGTCTGATTTTATTTTATTAAACATTCATTACATTCTCTTCACAATCTCTTTCGGACATCTGTCATGACTGTCTTAAGGATGGTGCAACTTTTCCATGTAACACTGGAATGTTTGACTCTGATAGGTTGGTCGTGGTCTCTAACAACCAATCAGTAAACTTGAACCCAAATTTTGTCATTTTAAAGCAAACAAAAAATCTCTAAATAATGCATGTAATGCTATGCATTTCCCACTTATGCATAAGGAGGAAAAAGAAATACCAAGGCTGAGTAGACCCAGTCCATGAGGGCTAGGGTCCAGCGGAGTTTAGTGATTTGTTTTTCTATCAAACACACCTAATTCAACAAATCTTTGCCAGTTAAATGTTGTGTTCCGCGGGTGGGCTTAAACATTGGTGAATTACAAACTGTGTTGTTGGGATACCTGTGCTTACTTTTGTTCTTCACAAAACAATTTAGACTATAATAACAGGAAGAACATGTTTAGGAATAATATGAGCGCGAACTACCTGTATAGGTATAATGTGTTTAGAAAATAATGCAACATTTTTCCACGAACATCTCAGATTTTTGAGGAAATGCTTCCGTTTGTTCTGTTTTGTTGTCATGTAGACAAATTTTGTACCCTATGTTTAGTTTTACCCAAACACCCACCCACCCGCCACACAACTGAAGGAAGGGAGTATAAAGATCTATGGACCAGATTTAGTGATGCAGAATCTCTGATGCATCTGTAGGACACAGAAAAGAGAACTGGAGGGCAGGAGGACGCTGCTACATTTTATCAAAACAGAAAAATGGGGTTGGGAGTAAGTTAAATAAAATTTTGTTTCAAATTTTTTATAGATTCAACCACATTAATTGTGTTTGCTGATTGAACTATACTTTTGTTTACAGTCTTATAGTTAGAAATAAACTGACCTGTTTAAGTGTTCTTTAAATGTTTATTAAATAATTAGGGATTCTTGTCTTCCAAAAATGAAATAGTAAGAGCCATTTACAAGTTTATATTTTTATTTATTTTTATTTTATAGAACTTTAGTAATCCCAGAGGGAAATTGCTAAATTTTCGCATATCCCAATTAGGAAACTGGGGTCAGAGCACAGGGTCAGCCAGCTTACAGAGCCCCTGGAGCAGATAGGGTTAAGGGCCTTGCTCAAGGGCTCAACAGTGGCAACTTGGCGATGCTGGGGTTCGAACCCCCGACCTTCCGATCAGTAACCCAGTAACCCACAGCCTTAACCGACTGAGCCACTTTTTTTTACTTTTTATTTATTTATGTAAATTTTATTTTACACAGAGGGGGAAGGACAAATACAAGGCGGCTAACACTGGGCATGGGGGGAAAATGAGCAACAAAGAGAAGAATACGGATGACCTGAAGAAAGAACTAGATCTGGTAATTTATTTTTTATTCTATTTATATCTGTTTATATAGATTTTTTTCCCTATTGTATTTGTATCTTTTTAAATATGCAGCCACTGGAGAAATAATTTCCTTCGGGATTAATATAGACCCATCTTATCTTGTCTTATCTTATCTCATCTTATCTTAAGACTTTTTTTTACCATCATATTTTACACAGTTTTGATGATGTTTTTTTAAGTGGTTCTAGTTCTGCATTTAAGGTGTACTGCTATTTTGCAGAATGATCACAAGCTAACTTTGGATGAACTCCACCAGAAATATGGCACTGATCTTAACAAGGTATGTAATACCAAAAAAAATAATAAATAAAATTATATACTGTGTATATATACTACATAGAATTAAGTGTATGTTATGGAAAAGGAGCACAGAAAATATAAATTTTTCATAAAACTGTAACATTACTATGTTGTAAATTATTGAAGGGTTTGTCCAGTTCCCGTGCAAAGGAGATATTACTACGTGATGGACCCAACGTTCTGACGCCTCCTCCTACAACCCCAGAATGGATCAAGTTTTGCAGACAGCTCTTTGGTGGATTCTGTACATTACTGTGGATTGGAGCTTTCCTTTGTTTTTTGGCGTTTGGTGTTCAGATTGCTACAGAGAATGAACCAACAAATGATAATGTAAGATGTTTTTTTTCTTTTATTTCAAATACTGGAGTATATATATAGTACTGGAGTGTTATACATGGCTTGTGCATGATTGTAATCACTACAATTAATGTAAATGTTGCACTAACTTCTGATATTTTCTTCAGTTGTACTTGGGAATTGTCCTAGCTTCAGTGGTCTTAATCACTGGATGTTTTTCATACTACCAAGAGGCTAAAAGCTCAAAAATTATGGATTCCTTCAAGAATCTTGTGCCACAGGTAACTGAATTAAAATATAAAAATTTATTAGAAATATGTCGATTTCTGATGTAACTTAGTTTCAAATGTATGTCACAGCAAGCATTAGTAGTTCGTGATGGTGAAAAGAAGGACATCAAAGCTGAAGATGTAGTTGTTGGTGACCTGGTAGAGATCAAGGGTGGAGATCGAATTCCTGCAGACCTGCGTATCATCTCTGCACATGGATGCAAGGTGAGATTCTCAAGAGCCGAGGGGAAAAAAGCTAAATATATAACACCTCAGTGAATAGCTAATTATTGTGAATAAAGATTCACAGTTTCACTGTATTTTAGTGCAGTTAGGACTGTTTGGGGACAAAGTTAGAGAGGCCATATTAATGTGACCTGGTGTGATTGATGTGCAGAGCAGGGTTGAGAGGTATATCAGGAGGAGAATGTTAGAGATGGAGCCGCCAGGCAGGAGGAAAAAAGGAACACCCATGACGAGGTTTACGGATGTGGTGAGGGAGGACATGCAGGAATGACGGGAAGATGTGGTTGACAGAGTTAGATGAGGACAAGTGGTCCGCTATGGTGACCCCTAACAGGAGCAGTGGGTAAAAAACAGTGTTTGTAATTTTTTTAACAACCGCAAAATGTTCTTAGGTTGACAACTCCTCACTTACTGGAGAATCTGAACCCCAACCACGGACACCTGAATTCTCCCATGAGAATCCACTGGAGACAAAGAATATTGCGTTCTTTTCAACAAATTGTGTTGAAGGTAAGAAAGTAAATATTTGTGTGTGTGTGTGTGTGTGTGTGTGTGTGTGTGTGTGTGTGTGTGTGTGTGTGTACTACAGGCATAAAACTACTTTTACTTTCACATAATCTTTGTCATATAGTCTCGAGGAGATTTCCTTGTCATTGTTACTGCTGACCAATTTATTAGGATTTCTACATTGGAATTTCTTTAAAGAACAACTGTTTAACATATTACGGCTGTATTAAGGTGTATTGCTAGAAGAACTAGTCTAATAAAATGAAATTAACTTGGAGGGCTCAGAATGACTCAGTCATTAGTATGGTTGCATTCAGAAGCATTCAAATCTCTGTCTCTGGTCTCCCTGTGTGTTTTCTCTAAATAATATTTCCACCCACAGTCCAAAGCCATGAATTTTAGGTGAATTTTAAGTGACGTTTCCAAATTGTTGATAATGTATTATTGGGTGTACAAGTGGATGTGTGATTGTGCTCTGCACTGGGTTGGTACCTCATACAAAATGAATGTATTCAATTAATTTATTGCATGTGTTATTTATTAAAAGGAGACTGTGACATTCACTTAATGAAATCCACATCCCTTTTTTTAAGGTTCTGCCATGGGTATTGTCATCAACACTGGCGATAACACTGTGATGGGTCGAATTGCTACCCTGGCCTCAAGTCTTGAGGTTGGAATGACCCCAATTGCCATAGAGATAGAGCACTTTATTCACATTATCACTGCTGTGGCTGTGTTTTTGGGTTCCACGTTTTGCATCCTGTCTCTCATTCTTGGGTATGGCTGGTTGGAAGCTGTCATCTTTCTCATTGGAATTATTGTTGCCAATGTTCCTGAGGGTCTGCTTGCTACAGTAACTGTAAGTATTTCACTATCATGTTCTAAGCATTTCACTGCATATCGTACTATGCATGACTGTGTATGTGATGAAAAAAATTTTAATTAAAAAATTTGTATTTGAAAATGAGCAACTAAATATCGATATGTCCTTTATTACAAATATCACATTGTTGTGCACATTGCAGGTGTGTTTGACTTTAACTGCCAAGCGTATGGCAAAGAAGAACTGTTTGATCAAAAATCTTGAAGCAGTGGAGACACTTGGATCCACCTCTACTATTTGCTCAGACAAGACAGGAACTCTGACCCAGAACCGTATGACTGTTGCACATATGTGGTTTGACAACCAGATCCATGAAGCCGACACCACAGAGAACCAAAGTGGAGTAGCTTTTGACAGAAGCTCTGCCACTTGGTCTGCCCTTGCCCGAGTAGCTGCCCTGTGCAACCGTGCGGTCTTCCTTGCAGATCAAGCCAACATTCCTGTACTTAAGGTACGCAATGTATATATATTTATTTATTTATTTTTACTAGGAGTATTAACAACTATTCACTTACAGTTGCTGCAGTAATCATAATGAGGTAAATTTACACTACATGATCAAAAAAGTCACAACTCCAGTAGTTATCGGCCTGCATCAAGAACTGAAATCAAATTTCAGATTCAAAATTACTGGAAATAGGTTACTGTCCATCACATTATTAAAACCTGTGAGGACTTTGCTGAACCTTTAACTTGGTGGAAGAAATGTGATCAGAAAAAAAATCATGGATGGTGATCACTCAATGAAGATGCATAAAAAGCTGAAAGGAGAGATCACAGCTATGGGTAATAGTGAAAGTGATGCACAAATTGAGGAGAACTCACAAGATTTACATTTACATTTAGGCATTTGGCAGATGCTCTTATCCAGAGCGACTTACAAAAAGTGCTTTAAAGTTTACATC
>JAQMYK010000010.1:17023583-17041085 GCA_030014345.1 Clarias buthupogon
TATTTGGATTTTTACAACATTATTGTTGAAATACACAGTCCTGAAAAAGGGGCGTTTCTTTTTTTGCTGAGTATATAAGTCCACTTTGTTGAGGTTACTTACTAACTGATGGAAAACATTCATAGCAGTTGTAGTATATAAATATATGATCAGAGCAACTGCAGAAGATGGCAATCTTCATGGTCTCTAAGTGCAACCATCTTGTGTAGTCTCATGTATATTTAAGCTAATTTTCAATTCTAGAGTCACACACACACCACTCTCTCCATTGCCTGCCTGTAGCTGACTACATCAGATATAGAACACTGAGGCTTGCCTACAAGCCAAAAATGGGCCAACAGCCACTTACCTCAAAGCACTTATCACACCCTGTGCAATGCACCACGCTCCCCCCGATCCTTTAGTACTGCTCGGCTGGTCCCACCATCTGTCAGAGTACAAGGAAAGCATGCATCAAGAATTTTTTTTTCTGTCCTGGCACCTAAGTAGTGGAAAGAACTTCCTCTAGATGTCTGAACAGCTGAATCACTGGCAGGCTAAAGTTCTACATTTTCCATAAGTACATGAGTTAATTAAATCAAACAAACAAACAAATAAAAGCAGATGAAAAAAGTAAACAGATGGTATTTTTATACAACAATCTTTTGAACCAGTATCAGGATGTATTTATTGGTGGAGACTTTAAGACACGTCTGTAAGCCGCTCTGGATAAGCACAACTGGCAAATGCCATAAATGTAAATGTAAGCAAAGCTAAAGAGAGTCTATGAAGGCCTGATTTGCTGAACCTTTGTAAGTGTTTGTTTGTTTCCTCCCCCAGACTTATGAGCACAGGAAAACTGTGGAGTACACATGTCACACTGCTTTTTTTGTCAGTATTGTGATTGTACAATGGACTGACCTAATCATCTGTAAGACCAGGACAAACTCACTAATACACCAGGGAATGAAGTATGTATAACATAGAAATGATATGAAAATAAAGGGTTTTATTGTAATTGCTATTTTATCAGTGCTTAATATTGTATTGTATAATTTATACACTACAGATGGTTTAAATCATCTTTCATTTAATTTTTTTTTTAGAAACAAAGTCCTTAACTTTGGCCTTTTAGAAGAAACAGCTTTGGCAGCGTTTTTGTCATATTGTCCAGGGACGGATATTGCTGTTAGAATGTATCCACTGAAGTAAGTTCAATTTTATTTGCAAATAATCATTCTGTATATATTTTTCTTGAAAGGGAAATGGTCAAAAGATAAAAACTTGATTATTTTCTTTGTGATTTGATATGATTAATTATGTAATATGTATTGTGCCATAATGGATTAAATCCAAACACCATCCACCATGCTTGAGCATTACAGCAGTAATATTCAGTGTCCTTATCTTCTAGACCATGGTGGTGGTTATGTCCTGTACCTTACTCACTCCTCATATTTATCTATGATGAGGTCAGAAAATACTATCTTCGGCGAAACCCAGGAGGTAAGAACAGCACTACATTAACTGATTTAACTATCATTTACAAAGAATGTAGAGTCGTAGTGAATAAAATAAATTAAAAAGAAATCTCACACACATTATTTTTTGTGAAACTGATTTAATGAAAATCTGTGATTTCATGGTGAATGAGCATTCTCTCACTTCTGTCCCCGCTTCCCCTCCCTTTTTTTTTTAGGTTGGCTAGAACAAGAGACGTATTATTAAGTCACAATGACCCTCTACTGTGAACACACCCACAGTCTGTGCAATGCTAAATATAAAGCATTTTTATTTATACAATAAATATCAGACCTCAAGTTTGGGGTAAAAAAAAACCAATATGTATGATGTGTTTTTTTTTTTTATTCTACTTGCTAAAAAACATTGAGCCGTATATATGCCTATATACAGTATTTACGGAAAATTGGGCCTTACAGCTATACTGCTAGTCTGATGGTCTATCTTTAGCCACATGAAGTAATACAAAATGAGAAGAGACCTATTTCATGCAACCGCAGCAGCAGGAACAAACATTGCCTACTTGTTTCCAAATGATAAGCATAGTAGTACAGTACAGTGCAGAATAAGTGTCTCTTGTTTGAATGAAACTAACCAGAAGTCATGTGCTCCAAGGAGAGTGAATCACTATGAGAGTGCTTAAACCTGATTGCAAGAGTAATGCAGAGAAGATTAAATTGCTGATAAAGCAATACTGTGTGTTGGCTTAGGAACATAAAAGGCATACCAAGCCAAGAAAGGCCTGATTGAAGACATCTTTGACTTACAAACTTATCTAGCTTGTGTATTGATTACTGTCATAAATTAAATTTCAGCTACAGTTCTGCAAACCAATTAGATAAGAAACAACAGCCTTTAACTGATAATGTGTGATTACAGCAGCTATTAGATGAGACTTCTGTTCTGTACATACAATAGTGTTAGGTTTTATTATGATTATTATTATTATTATTGCTGCAGTAGTAACATCTTCTCGTCTAAATATGTGCATCAGTGGAGCTATGATCATAACATGACACTGAGGCAAAATGGCCTGGAGCTGAAGCGGGCCTTTATTACTCCAGCAGTTTAACATTCCAGCATAGGGGACATCACTGTGCTGTAATAGGGTGGAACATGATTGTTTCCAAGGCAACATACATATGGGTTAAAGCCTATATTGTGTCATTATTATTATTATTATTATTATTATTTGTGTTCACTTTTTTATATGTAAGTTACGTAACTGGTCAGATAATATTGCTTTTATAAAATTTTATTTATCTTCTAGACTATATATTAAATATATATTAAAAGATCAAATTTGAATAGAAATATGTACAATTATCAATGAACAGTCATTACTGAGATTAGTTGAACGCTCTGTACAACAGTTCCCCTCCACACAGCGCAGTACAGCAGGAGCCAGAGCCTCTCTCTGCCGCAGACTCCACCCACCTCCATGTTACCATGGCAAAAAAACCAGACGTCACGAGAAAAGGAGTCACGGTATAAAAGTGTGGAGCCGCGCGCGCCGCCGGAGGTCGGTGCGTGTCCGGGTGGAGTGACACGTGTGGTCAGGACGCGTTCAGGGGCGCCTGTATCAAGACCAGCGGGAGTTTATTTTTTAATTAAGTGACTTTTAATTCGTTTTAAATCCTCTGGATTGAACAGACACTTTTTTCCCTTTTCTTTATTTTAAACCCCAAAGACGTAAAAATGGGACGTGGAGTAAGTGTGGGCTGAGTATTTATTTTATTCAATAATAACGTTACATGTGTGTTTAATTACACGAAATGCTTTTGGTTGCGCGTATTGAACCTCTGGATTGATTTGGTGAAGCGGCGGTAATATAGATGCCTCCTTCAGGCATGACTTCCGCAGTTTTCTCTCTCTCTCGTTAGGGCTTAGACTAACATGGAGCCTGTTGGATTTAATATCACTTATAACCCGGTAATTTAATGTAAAAAGCAACAGGTAGTTGTGTTAGAAAGTGTACTTGACTGTTGTGAGAGCAGGTGAAATGCCCGGGTCCGGTAAAGATCATTAGCGGTGTAGCGGGGAAAGTTCTTGTGAGATGGCGGCGAGGTGGCTGTGGCCTGGTTTGCGCGTTAAAGGAAAATGAGTCTTGTGACCCACACACACACACACGTTTCACTCCGTCTAAATCTTTCAGTCTGGCGGATCTCTGTACTGAGGTCTGTACTGAAATGCGGATCGGGTTTCCCGTAGATTATAATGAACCACGTTGGTGCGACATGTTTGAAAGGTGGGGAATGGAAATTTACTGGAAACGCTCATGGGCTTCACTGAGCCTTCAGTAATCGCACAATTCCGTTCCCCCCCCCCCCGCTAACACACACACACACACACCGAAAGCAGCAGCTGCCGCCCCAGACTGATGCAACAGTGTGTGCTGCCCGCTATGCCGTGCTTCATTACCTAACCTGTAATCTTTAGGCTGACGCGAGCAAACAGCGCGTTTTTCTGTCCTGCTTCAGTGTGTGGACGTTGGTGTAGAAGACGTGGAGCCATCATGTCTCCTCCTTTTTACCGCCCCTCACCCACCCATCATGCAAAACCTCACCAATAGCCCAGAGCAAGGAACCCACGCAGAACGCGTTCGATTCATAAGATTTCTCATTATGATGATGATGACTATTATTACACAAGCGGGGAAATGAATCTTCATGTTTAAAAAGCAAAGAAAGAAAGAAACAATGTTGCGCATTCTCTTCTTTTGATCGTGTAACGTTGCGTGTTTTAAAATAACCGATTGCTGAGTCGCGCGCGATTTCAAGCCGTTTGATCTTTTTTTTTTCTTTTTCTTTTTTTAAGATGAGTAGGGCGAATCTCTAACATGTTTAATGATGAAACGTTTACACCCAGGCCCATGACTGAGATGTGGTTTGGTGCATTGAACAACGCCCCCTTCCTCCTCTCTGCGCTACAGCCCCCACAGCTGATGCTTTTCCCCACACTGCGTGTTCAGATCAAATACAGAAATCTCACTTTTATACTCGCTCAGTCTCAATGATTATCGTGGATTTTATTTTCCTGTGATGGTGAAATGACAGTAAGGGTTAAGATAATAATTTCATTTTGTCACAGGCACGTTTGCTTGTTTCTGTGTATGTAAACCTTCCACATCTCTCTCTCTCTCTCTCTGCTTCATAACTGCCAGTGTTTAGGAACAGGTGTTTGGGCACAGCTGTGTTCCCTCGTGCCCTGTAACCCTCTTATTTTTCCTTGAGTGTCTGCACAAAGCTTAAGGACACCATGTCTATTTAGAGATTCCCCACATTCTTTCCATTCAGCAGTCACTACGTGTGAGAGACCCTTTGTTTCTGGCATTCTGGTCTCTACAAGTGAGAGGAGCTGCCGCCCCCACCTCTCTGTGGAGGTTGGCTTAGCTGTTTCCTTTTTTGGTGCTTGGCCTAAAGGAGCAGATGCAGTGTGGCATAACATGTTACTCCATGCATAATCGATGCTGCTCTGCTGTTACTGGGGAATATCATGATCCTGGTGAAATGCTTGCCATCGTACAGGATTCACATATTTGAATGAGACTGGTAACCCCACCCCTGCCAGCCCTGGCCACCTTCTATCATGAAAGATGTTGTATTTAACATTTGACTTCACCTTTGTTAATGTCTGAGTTCCAGCCCTCGTCTGTGATCATTAAGTCGCAAACATTTTTGGAGACAGTGTAACAATTTGTGACCAGGCACTGGTCATAGGTTCACCAATGACCAGTATTATTTTTTTGTTACATTATTATATCCATGGTTATTTTTTTTGGGGGGGGGAGTGCACGAGAGCGTCGTTAGCTCTCCATTCAAAGTATGTGTACTTGCGCAATCATCATAAGAACACAGGTGATTGACAAATTTACCCGAGTCCAGTCTATAAGGTTTTACAATCATGGTTGCGTAACTGCCGCTGTGTGGCATTTTATATTTTGCCTTCTTACACAGTCCAAACTTAGGGCTAGAACTTAATAATAGCTATTCTTGTATAGTTATTTGTATAGTCTTGGTCAACAACTTATTAAAATAGATGAGCATTCAGACGAATTAAGAAATTGTGGCAAAGGTTACATTCCACAACCAGAGCATTAGGTGTGAGGGAGTGTGAAGAACATGCACATGTTCTGAGGTCATCAAAAGGGGGAAATACATGTGCACATTTACAGTGACATTTAAATGTGATATTTAATCATGCACAAGAACAGTGCATCACAGTTCATGTTCATAAGAACTAACTAATTAAATAGGGAACACGACAAAATGCAAGCAACAAGAAAAATTGGGCACTTATAACATTTTCCTTTAAAAAGGTGATGAAAGAGGCAAAGACCTAGTCTTTCTCATGGGAATGGCTCATACAGTTTTTGTGGCTAAGATGCTGCGAAGTAAGGAATGCTCTTGAGCTTTTTCAGACATGGGATCTGTAACATTTGGGGCTTCATCAGTCCATAAAACATCATTTATTTCATTCAGACGGACCCCCTGAGGGAGAGAGAGCCATGGTTTGTGTGTAATAATTGCCATTGAAATCCTGCCCACGATTATAAAAACAAATAATTTAACAAGATATGGATGAAAAATGGTTTAAAAAATCAAAACATGGCATGACTTTTTGTGGGAACTTGACACTTGTGCGGGATGCTTCAATGTCTAAACTTAGCTTCTATGTTTAAGAACATAGTGCTCGTGAGAACATAGTTTAGAAGATTTTGAGAGGTACCAATCTGGCAAGCATTTACAGCACCATTTCCTCGACTGCTGTGATTGGTAGGCCCACTTCACATACTGTGCATACTGTACATGTCTATTTGTAAATTTTGTGTTTCAGATTTGTCTTATGTTAACATCAGCTAAAGAGTTCAGACTCCCGTCCGAATGCGTTCATTTCATAAAAATTGTAAACCTGAAACACGAATAAAGCACACCAACAGCATTTTTCCTTTAAATTAAAACTGCACATTATTTCCATAAATTGCCTATTTGGTACAGAAGCAGTTACCCATCATGCAGGAATAACATGGAAAATGTGTGTGCTGCATGTTGGTTTTATGTGGTGCATCTAAATGTTACGCTGGTCCTAAAACATTCAGTAAGGAGCATCAGTGCTAGTAATGGGGTAAAGCTAGTTTGGAGGCCTGAAGGGGTGTGCCTCTGGTGTCCCTCTGGTGGTGGAGAATGCACAGTGCATTGTACAGATATCGGAGAAGGTTACATCACCGTATAATGTGATCATGCTGTATTTAAAACACGCTTGGATATAAAAACTGAATCTACTGAAAAAATGTTTAGTTTCAACAGATTTAGGAAGCAGAAGTGATTTATTAAGCTTTCATATTGTTTTGTGAAGCATTTTATAGAATGTCTTCTCAAGTTATCTGGTCCCAGTAAGTCCATGTTGTCTCTTTACTTCAATCTGATAAAATCTTAATCAGAATGAATTCAGTCAAAATTTAACTTTCTTGAAATGTGCAGAACAGTCCTGGCTGTTGTGCACACTTGAAATATTTAGAATTTTAGGCTTCCCATCTTGTCCAATAAATCCTGTCATCTGTATTATGATTGGTTCCCAGGATCCAGTCTCCTCTATGATTGGTTAGATGCTTTTTTTATGTTTGAAATGGTGATCCAATTAGTTCCACTTCCTCATCCAGAGACGCAATGTTTACCTGAAGTAAATACAGGAGGGAGAGTTATTGTCAAAGTTTAACAGTCAACAGTGTTTCTCGGAAACACTTCACACCGCCTAACGTTACCCCCCTGCATGGGACAAACATGCAGAAAGAATATAGTTATTCCGACAACAGAGAAACAAATGGATCATGTGTCTATTGTGTACCTACTGAACCCCCCTCCATTGAAAGATTGTTCTGATTCGAGTTGATCAGGTCAGATTGTTCCTGTTGGTGTGTACATGATGCATTTTTACTTTGGTTGGGCTTTTATTTCCATCATTAGTAGAATAATGGTGTAATTGCACCTAGTGTCAGACAGCGTGACTGCTCAGGGGTTACGATCTGCACCGGTGGTACTAGTTATCACTTTTCAGTGCTGATTGTCTGCTGATTCGGTCTACAGCTGGTTAGGGAAAGGGTTCATGGACTAATTGCCAAAGCTAATAAGTTAAGGAGAAGAGAGCTTAAAGTGGGCGATGCACACATTCTCAAGAGGGTGCACGCAAATATCTACTGTAGTTCATTATCTCTCTGTGGTTCGAGTGATCGAGCAGCCTGTTTAAACAGATTCAGAGTGGCGTGATCATGATATCTAGTTTCTATAAACATTGCACACACAGCACAGAACAGTAAGATAAATAGTATGATGGATTTATTTTTAATTCTAGGTCATGATGATGATTTGAGACGTTTGCCTGCAGATGCAGAGTACTACCACTAGAGCTGTGGATCATGGGTAGCTGGTGTCACTTTAATTGATCTCATTTTAGATTCAGTTCCATAGTACTAAAGCTTACAGTCTGATTTATTTCAAGCACTTTTTTATTTTTTTACATATTTTTAAAACATAAAAAAACCTACTGAAATGATCTAAAACACAATTTAAATGTTGTGAAACTTGTGGGATTAATTGTTTACATCATGTCTCAGCTGCTCATAAACTCTTAAGGAGGAGCGAGACGGGTATTTGCAGACAGTGTCGGTGGTCTCCTACTTCTTAACTGAACAGACCATCAAAAGAGCTTTTAAATTGCAAACTCGATTAAGTCGCACAGCTCTAATTACCACCTGTTATAGAAAATAATTTCCTTTCATGCTGCTGCACAATGTCTGTGCGTGATGGCTGACGCATACGGCCACAATCATCACAATAAGAACAAAAACAACTTCTGGGTTGTTGAGTTGTACAAATCTGTTGATCTTGGCGGAGCAATAGGAGTATAATATCGTACAACAGTGTTGGATATTACTGAAAGTACTGAAGGTATTGTTGAAAACTTGAAAAATACTGTAGCAGATTTGGTAAATGAGAAACTTTCAGTAATCCACCAACTCGCAGCTTCTGTAAAAAATGCTGTGTGATGACATGAAATGTATTTGTGTAAATTAGTTATGAGGGCAGTTCACTCGACCGGAGACGAGCCATAAGGCTGTGGACATTAACAGTAAAAAAAAAAAAAAAAAACACTCTAAAGTTGTTGAAAAAAACTGAAGATATTCCCTGCATGCAGTGTCGTCTATATTCAGAGGAACACAAACCGCCTACAGTACAGACTCTCTGATGGCTGTAAACTATCATTATTAAGTAATTTTTAAGCAAATTTCTTTTGTATTTTATGTAACTGGACCTCTGCATACGGTAAATGCAAAATCAATGTTATGGTCATTGATATGTCGAGGTGATCAATTTCTTGTTAAAGTTTCTTCTAACATGTTTGGAGTGAGAAATGAATCATTGGAGGTTTTTTGTTTTGTTTTTCTTGAGCAACTCACAAGCCAGCTAGAAGAAGCATTTTCGCTGATCCTAATTTTGAAATGCGCATATCCACGAAATCTAGCCACAGAATGAAAATGTGAATGTGTG
Organism: Clarias buthupogon; assembly: GCA_030014345.1. Lineage (NCBI taxonomy): Eukaryota > Metazoa > Chordata > Actinopteri > Siluriformes > Clariidae > Clarias > Clarias buthupogon. The sequence goes on from JAQMYK010000010.1 coordinate 17,032,628, forward strand.
CCCAGATTAATGAGGGCATATTATTTAGTTTACATGTTTCTAATCAAAATTAAATTTCATGCATAAATGTAAATTGTTTATTACTGAGACAAACACGATCTGCCATTATGTGCTTAGGATTGCTTATTTAGCAGTTCCTCATTTCTCTACATGCATGACCTTTCCTACATGCATATCTGCTGACAGTGTAGGACATGTGTGTGTGTGTGTGTGTGTGTGTGTGTGTGTGTATATATATATACACATGGCATATGGCATATATATATATATATATATATATATATATAATATGGGCGTGGCTGATGAGCGTGTGATTAAAGCTAGTCATGGTAGTTTCCCTGTTGTCATGGCAATGGATTCACCCGGCGAGCGTATGGTGTATGTCGTCACAGTTCAACAGGCGGCCGGTCTGAATTAGCGAGGTAGCTAACGGGTAACAGGCGTTCACGGCTTTGTCCTGCGAGTCGTCCGCGGCCTCTTTCCGTGTACATCGCGCCCCCTATAGATTAGGAGGACGTGGCAACCCAAATGTGCCAAGCAAAAGGTCGGTGTCTAGCGGCCGCAGCGTTTTACTGACTGAATTCCGACTGTGGCGTTTCTCACACCTCATCCTGCTCTGTTCAGAGTTTTATTATGTTTAGATGGAGATAAAATCCCTGCTTTACAGGATGCCAGCTGCAGTGGTGTTTTCACCAGTAGGTCTGAATGTATTTTGTCTCAGACTGCCTTCTACATAAACGTACATTCTTATAAAAATTAAAAATTCGACGCCCTGCTCTAAAACCATTTACCCCTGAAAAATGGTTTCCTCTCGCCGTGTTCAGAAATGTAGACACCTGCACAACCTCCAGCTGCTTCACTGCACAACTGATATTTGTTTAACCAAATGAGTTGTGACGACACTGTAGGCAGAACAGCCCTGAACACTATTTACAGTCTGGATCCCTTTTTTTTTTTAAGGACTGGGTGTTAATCTCGTGTGGGTGGTGACGGGGGACAAATACAGAGCTTGTGCACAGAGGACGCAGTGTCTGGTGTCGACTAGGCGTTACTCATTCGATAATTTCTTCATTTATATTCAATAAATGCTCTATTGTGGTGTAAATTATGTTTAATTTAAGGCTTTCGAAGCAACCATATTTATATGAAAATATTTTATGTGGGTGCAAGTGAAAGTGAGCGGTTATTGCTGAAGTATGATTTAAAAACCGAAGTCCCTTTTACACATCGAGTGGTGTGTGGTGTAAGGCTGATGTTACTCTGTCACTAGTGTTCGGTTATATAATCAGTGTGTGCGAAAATGCTTTTTAAAAAATGGCCTTTGATGGTTGTGTACAATGTGTGGTGTTTGTTGTTGTTAATAATAATAATAATAATAATAATATTATTGTTGCACCAGAGTTTTTGTAATGGAGAGCATGTCTGTTTGGTTCATCACAGGAAGGCCGGGAACAGTATGAGCTGGCAGCCACCTCAGAACAGGGGGGCAAAAAGTCCAAGTCCAAGGGCAAGAAAGACAAGGATAAGGATATGGATGAACTTAAAAAGGAAGTGGACTTGGTGAGTCAGCTTCTTGTATATTGTGTGACACTTTCAGATCATTGTGTGCAACAATTTAAAATCCTTTTTCCCCCTCCCTGCAAATAAAAAAAAAAAAAAAACTTGATAGGATGATCATAAGCTGACTCTGGAAGAGCTTAACCGGAAGTATGGCACTGACCTTACCAGGGTAAGTCTGTCTTGTTGTTGTTTTTTTATTTGTTTTATCCAAGTACTAGTAAAACATCTTCATTTATTATGTAAGCTTATGTTGAGCATATTATATGAACCTGTTTGATGTTTTGGTACGGTTTGTGTTTAACCATATATTTTACTTACTAGGGATTGACTGTTGATCGTGCAAAAGAAATTCTTGCACGTGATGGACCCAATGCCCTGACCCCCCCTCCCACCACCCCGGAATGGGTCAAATTCTGCAAGCAGCTTTTTGGTGGCTTCTCCACTCTCCTGTGGATTGGAGCTATTCTTTGCTTCCTGGCATATGGAATTCAGGCAGCTTCAGAAGATGAACCAATGAATGATAACGTAATGATCTATGTTAAATAAATAAATTAAAAAATATATATACGCATGTGTGTGTGTATGTATATATGTATATATATGTGTGCGTGTGTATGTGTATATAGCCAGCTGTATCCAAAAATTTGAGACATATCTGTGAAGCTGATTGAACCCTGTTTTTAAAAAAAACTCTCTCGCTGCCTTACAGTTGTACCTGGGTGTTGTGCTGTCTGCAGTGGTTATGATCACTGGTTGCTTCTCGTACTATCAAGAGGCTAAAAGCTCAAAGATCATGGACTCTTTCAAGAATCTTGTTCCTCAGGTACTGAATGTTCTTTTCGTTCCCATTATACACTTGTGAAATCAATTCTATTGGTTCTTATGTTTTTTGATTTGTTGTTCAGCAAGCCTTGGTTATCCGCGATGGTGAGAAAATGAGTATTAATGCAGAGGATGTGGTTGTTGGAGACCTTGTGGAGGTTAAGGGTGGAGACAGGATCCCCGCTGATCTGCGCATCATTTCTGCCCATGGGTGCAAGGTGAATGTGACTAAATTATGTTCAGGGATAAATGACATCCTCATATATGCCTAAATGTTTGTGACTTATTTGAGGACTTTCTCCTTTTTAGGTGGATAATTCCTCACTGACCGGTGAATCCGAGCCCCAGACTCGTACTCCAGACTTTTCTAATGATAATCCTTTAGAAACGAGGAACATTGCTTTCTTTTCTACCAACTGTGTAGAAGGTACAGTTCTGTTTCTTTGTCATCGTTTGATTATAGATATTTGAGTGAATATTTAAAGTGATTCTTCACTGCTCACCTATTTACCAAACATTTACATTTAGGTGTTTGGCAGATGCTCTTCTCCAGAGAGACCTACAAAAGCGCTTTAAAGTTTCCATCCAAACAAAGCAACGTGTTATTTATTAAATATTGAATGTGTTTTGTTTTTTTCCCCCTGTAGGTACAGCCCGAGGTATAGTCATCAACACTGGCGACCGCACTGTGATGGGTCGTATCGCTACTCTTGCCTCTGGTCTGGAAGTTGGCCGAACCCCCATTTCTATTGAGATTGAACACTTTATCCACATCATCACTGGTGTGGCTGTCTTCCTTGGTGTTTCCTTCTTTATTCTGTCCCTCATCCTTGGATACTCCTGGCTAGAGGCGGTCATTTTCCTCATTGGCATCATTGTCGCAAACGTGCCTGAGGGTCTTCTGGCTACTGTAACTGTGAGTACCTGTTGTTTAAACATCTGTAGTGATGTACTGTAGTACGTACCATGATTTACTAATAAGATCCTAAATAGATGGCTCGTGTACATCTGAAATCTGGCAATTTGGATCTTGGGTGTCAAGCTGAGAAGGTAACTGTCACAATCGGGGGGGGGGGGGAGATAAAAACACAATGAGTGAACTGTGGGAACAACAATCAGGTCAGCAGCGTGTTCTTTCTGATTTGAGTTCAAAGCAGACGTAACATTGGGTTGATGTGCCGTCTCTGTCCAGTCTGTCTCGTAAGCCAAGCTTAGCCATGCAGTTCTCAGTCTGTCTGTGTAAAGACTGTTACGAGCAAAACGTACCATAGGTTTCATACCATTCTGTTATTCAAACAGTAGATTCATGCAGCCGGTGTGTGACTGTCAGGTGATTACACCACGTCACACTGTACATTTAAACCTGATTTGGGAGAATATCTTCCAGGCTGTTTAGGTGACTTCCCTTGTCAGTGCAGAGTAACAGAATCACTAGTGAGGAAACGGTGTGGATTATTTACTTGTTCATTACTGCTTCATTATTAAATTATTAAAACGTCAACATCAGACGGCTAATGTGTTTTGTGAGGCCGAGTTTTATCGGGTCACACATCTGGTTTTAAATAAAATAGAAAAATGTACCAAAAAAATAATTAATTTACTATTTTAACAGGCACGCATTAGGGCTAATAATATTAGCAAATTACAATCAAGATTTCATTTTGTCATGAATAAATTTCCACAAACATAACACTTGCTCTTCATTGTGTTCTTCATTGTTTATCATATACACATACCGTTTTCCAGAGCTGAGTTCTAATCCCTTTCCGTCTCTGTACACAGGTGTGTTTGACTTTAACTGCTAAACGTATGGCGAAGAAGAACTGTCTGGTAAAGAACCTTGAAGCGGTGGAGACACTTGGATCCACCTCCACTATTTGCTCAGACAAGACAGGAACTCTGACCCAGAACCGCATGACTGTGGCGCATATGTGGTTTGACAACCAGATCCATGAAGCCGACACCACAGAGAACCAAAGTGGAACCTCTTTCGACAAAAGCTCTGCCACTTGGGCTGGCCTGGCTCGAATTGCTGGTCTCTGCAACCGTGCGGTCTTCCTTGCAGATCAAGAAAACGTTCCAATCCTTAAGGTATTTAGACCATTTATAAGCAGCAGTTTGTAAACACATTAACCATAAGTTACAGTTCACCAAAATGTTTGTCACTTTAGAGGTTTTCCACCCATTTGTCCAAGATGTAAACTTGCCAATCCTTGTTTGTCTACTGGTGCTCCTGTGTAATATCACCCTTTACCCCTAGGGAGCGTGCACGCCTTAGATCCCAAAGCCTCTTAAGTGCCGCCTAGTTTCCATGTAAACACTTTCTGCTGCCTTTGTCTGAATAATTGTAAAAGTAAAGATGGTCAAACAATATTACATGAAATACAGGGTTTGAAATCCACTATTTGGCACAAGGGTTTTAAGCTTTAATTTGCAGTGAATAAGCAATAGGAATATTGGAATATTGTTGCATTTCTTTGCACATGTCCTGCATAAAAGTGAAATGAAGCGCATAACTCTGTTCCACAGAGAGATACAGCTGGCGATGCGTCGGAGTCTGCCCTGTTGAAGTGTATTGAACTTTGCTGTGGTTCAGTGAAGGAGATAAGGGGCAAATACACGAAGATTGCTGAGATCCCTTTTAACTCCACCAATAAATACCAGGTAATGTTAATCGTATCAGACCATCTGCTGCTCACACAATATGCAGTTTGCTTGCTTTTTGTGAGTAAGATCTTGCTAATGTCATATTTTTTTATTTTTTAAATAATGGCCATCGTCCATTAGCTGTCCATCCACAAGAACCCCACTGATGGAGAAAGCAAACACCTGCTAGTAATGAAGGGAGCTCCTGAGAGGATTCTCGATCGATGCTCAACTATTATGCTTCAAGGAAAAGAGCAGCCACTGGATGATGAGCTGAAGGATGCTTTTCAGAACGCCTACCTGGAATTGGGTGGCCTGGGAGAGCGAGTGCTGGGTAATGTTCTGTTACTGTAAACGCAGCTCTGCCTTTCAGACACACACATTGCTGACAACGTGTGATGTTCGTTGCTAATAAATCTTGATTCCCTTTAGGTTTCTGCCATTTCAACCTCCCTGACGATCAGTTCCCCGAGGACTTCCAGTTTGACACAGATGATGTGAACTTCCCCACGGAGAACCTGTGCTTTGTTGGCCTCATGTCCATGATCGATCCTCCTCGTGCTGCCGTGCCGGATGCTGTTGGAAAGTGCAGGAGTGCTGGAATCAAGGTATGATGATTTGCAGAACCCAGCAAATGTCAGCTGATGTTGAGAGTAGAGTGGTTTACATTTTAAAACTTTGTTCTAGGTCATCATGGTTACAGGAGATCATCCAATCACAGCTAAAGCCATTGCTAAGGGTGTGGGGATCATCTCAGAAGGCAATGAGACAGTGGAAGACATTGCTGCTCGTCTGAACATCCCAATAAACGAGGTGAACCCAAGGTAAGCTCAAGGCAGTTCTTGTATGTGGAAGCATTTGCTTAAATATCTGTGATTTAAAATACAATGTGCGTGTTTACTGTTATTCATCTTTGTTTTTTTTTATTGTTTTTTTTTTTTTATGGCTGTTAGAGATGCCAAGGCGTGTGTGGTTCATGGTGGTGATCTTAAGGACCTGACCCCTGAGCAACTGGATGACGTCTTGAAATACCACACTGAGATTGTGTTTGCCAGAACTTCTCCTCAACAAAAGCTCATTATTGTGGAAGGTTGCCAGCGGCAGGTACCCACCTCAGTGCCAGTTTATTTTGCAGGATAATGAAAAGCAGGTGTGAAGGCAATGTTGTTTACATTTATATTTTACTGTTGACAGGGAGCCATTGTAGCTGTGACTGGTGACGGTGTTAATGATTCTCCTGCTCTGAAGAAGGCTGATATTGGTGTAGCAATGGGTATTGCTGGATCTGACGTCTCCAAACAGGCTGCTGATATGATTCTCCTGGACGACAACTTTGCTTCTATCGTTACTGGTGTAGAAGAAGGTACAGGACACTAAGCAAATAAATGCAATATTTGATATTTCTGCTGAAAATATTCTAACTCTAACAATGAGTTTTTCTTTTGAAAGGCCGCCTGATTTTTGACAACTTGAAGAAGTCAATTGCGTACACCTTGACGAGTAACATTCCTGAGATCACTCCGTTCCTTCTGTTCATCATTGCAAACATCCCTCTTCCTCTGGGCACAGTCACCATTCTGTGTATTGACCTCGGTACAGACATGGTAAGCATGGTTGTAAGTTTAACTGAATTGTTTGGCATTTAAAATGGGCTTTACCACCAATGATTCCCTCCCAGGTCCCTGCGATCTCCTTGGCTTATGAGGCTGCTGAGAGTGACATCATGAAGAGGCAACCCAGAAACCCCAAGACAGACAAGCTGGTTAATGAAAGGCTCATTAGCATGGCATATGGGCAGATTGGTAAAAACCTTTTTCTACTGCAGCCATTTCAATAAACTTTACCATTGACATGCAGTACGCCTTTCCCTGTGCATGCAATGCAGTTGACCATTTAAATTCTGACCACTTGTGCTCCATTAACAGGGATGATTCAGGCTCTTGCTGGTTTCTTTACCTACTTTGTAATTTTGGCTGAGAATGGATTCCTGCCCTCTACGTTGCTGGGTATACGTGTGTTCTGGGACGACAGATATACCAACGACCTGGAAGACAGTTATGGACAGCAGTGGGTGAGCTGAAATTCTTTGATGGTGGGGGTGGTGGGGGGGGGGGGGGGCTGTCAAAGTTTCAGGGTTTTTAACATGACCAAATTTTTTCCAGACATATGAGCAGAGGAAGATTGTGGAGTTCACATGCCACACTGCATTCTTTATCAGTATTGTGGTCGTGCAATGGGCAGATTTAATCATCTGTAAGACCAGGAGGAACTCTGTCTTCCAACAAGGAATGAAGTGCGTAGTACATTGTGTTAAAACATCTCATATCCAGTTAAAACCAATATTACAAATTTTTAACTTCTCACTTTTTTGTAAAATGCAGGAACAAAATCCTAATCTTCGGTCTGTTCGAGGAGACTGCTTTGGCAGCGTTCCTGTCCTACTGCCCAGGAATGGATGTTGCCCTTAGAATGTATCCACTTAAGTAAGTTCCTCAGGGTCACCTTCCTAATATGTGCTTCAGAGAACTGATTGGTGGAGTCAGGAACTATACATTTCATGCCCACATTTTGGTTGTATGCGAGTAGGCCGTGATCTGTCTGTTGTAGTGAGATCAACATGTGAAGTTTGCAAATAGATGCATTTATTAACATTCAGTCATCTCTGATCTTGTCTCTCCAGACCAAACTGGTGGTTCTGTGCCTTCCCCTACTCACTCCTGATCTTTATTTATGATGAAATTCGAAAGCTTATCATCCGACGCAGTCCGGGAGGTGAGTGAAATTTCACTTCATTGTCACAAATCAGCTTAACAAAAATGTAGATACTGTAGCAAATGGTGTATCCTAATTCAAGTAATTTAACAAAGTGTTTATCGCACATAAACTAAGGGCGACATGGTGCGTTAAATATAAGAAGCAATAGGACCATGAATTTTTGAGCAGTTTTATTTTATATCGTGTAGTTCATGCTAGATTTGGGATGACTGATGTGTGTGTTCTGTTGCAGGTTGGGTGGAGAGAGAAACCTATTACTAAAGCATCCTGTCCACATTGCACAAGTTTATTTGCATGGCTGTCTTGCTGCCTGGAATTGAACCTCAGTAATTCAGTTTTTTTTATATAAACAAATCTGTACATCTATAGGGAATGCTTGACACAAACATGGAGATCATGAACCAAGACATTGCGTGCCTTGTTTCTGAAGCCGGACCAATTTTCTACGTTTTTAAAATTGTGATATTAATAAACTTCCAGGCGGTTGCCTCATTTGGATGCTTTACATTTATTCATTTGGCAGACACTGTATCCAAATAGACCTACAACCTCGTACAGGAGACAAGCATAGAGCTGAGCAGTTTGAAAGGGTCTTGCTCAAGGGCCTTAAGTGCCCACTGACTCGCGTGGGGGGGGGGGGGGGGGGGGGGGGGGG
>JAQMYK010000010.1:17045210-17060752 GCA_030014345.1 Clarias buthupogon
CTTTTAGTGTTCATACAAATATTTACACATTAAGTTTACTGAAAGTAAAAACAGTTGAAAGTCAGAGGATGTTTCTTTTTTTGCTGAGTATATATACTGTATGTGTGTATATATACACACACACGTAAACTGGTTACAGGTTAATGGATACACTTGCAGAGACCAAAAGGCCAGTCTGCCACCCAATCCCACAGAAAAGCTAATGTAGAACAAACTGGCAAAAAAAAAAAAAAAGTTAGTGCGAGCCCAACATAGAAAATTGCAGAGCAAAAACTTTAATATTTATGTTTTGTGGCAATAAAAGATGACTATGTTATCCCTTAAATTATTATTTTTTTCCTTCCTAATGGCCGACGGCTAAACATATAAAAGTGTAGTTCTGGAAGTATGATCAAATATTTTACACACCATAGTGCATGACAAAGCAAAAGGTGGTAGAACAAAATTGTGCAAAACATGATTTTTTTTTTTTTGCCAAGCAGTGCATCTCCAGGACGAAATAAATCAGTTATACATACAGCATGACTATTTTGTTCAATGTAATATACCTTAGCAAGTTTTAACCTTAAGCAGATTCTTTTGCTAGTGTAACACTTCGTTCAAAGTGCAATGTAAGGTTTTGTTTCAGTATAAAGCATTTTCTGTAAGTCACTACTTTCAATACATGCTGCACTGTATTTTATTCCTTTGCATTAGACATTGACTTCAGACATTTAACATTTAATTTTAAAACACAAACCTGGGTACTGCATTTGCAATTTTATGTTTTTCTCAGTCCTGTAATTTTAATGACTTTTAAACAATTACCAAATAAACATGTTTTAGACAACTGCTCTTTTCGTTCACCAATGTACACTATATTCATGGTCATTTCCCTTTTGGACTGGGAAATCCTTTGAGTCATGGATGAGGCATCATGGTTGAGGTTATAAGAAGTTTATTGCAGAAACTCATACAACCAAAAACATTCAAAAACTTTTTTTTATGATGTTCTTTGTTAGTGTGCCAATGAGCTAGACAATTGAAAATAAGTCAGATATACTAAGCAGATATGCAGAATAGTTCAGCAAAAGGAATGAGTAAAATTGTGCAACAAGTAATAGTGGCTCTAACGACGTTTTACTGTAAAAAGAGACTTTGAAGTGTTCAGTGATCACTCAAATGGCTTTGCTTACTTAAGATAGGATTGAACAGACAAGTGTCTGACCTTTTATCTCAACTGTGAAAAATAAGAATTTACTGGTGGTTTATTTTAAGAATAAATACATTACATTAACAAATCTCACTACACCAAAGATTTTTTTCTTAAGGTTAGAAAAAACATTAGGTGTTAAAATGTTGATTATGAAAATGTCTGCATGTACATCGAAACATACTAACATACAAAAATACTTCTGCCTTGGCTGAGGAAGCTATTAAGTGGACAACTTGCCCGGAAACCAGCATTACTCATGTACAAGCTTTCATGATAAAACATGTATTGATGAAATTGTACCATAATGTGCAAGAAAAGTTGGATCTACCGTATAAGCTAAATTTCGACAAAAGTCAATGTTTAGTCTGCAGTCTGGCTCCTTTCAATATTACTGCACATAAAATAGAAGTTGGGGGGAAGGGGGCGGACTAGCATTAGTTGATGTGATCACTAGTACAGTAAAGAAATTTGTCTTTACACTCCTGAGAGGAAAACTTGTCTGACCAAACAGGAACAAAATGACTGCATGACGCTGCAGATTTGAGAGAATGTAGTGAATATACAGATATGTGGACGCTGAATTTTTATAAATTTTAGCCTCCGTACACCAGTACAATGGATTTCAAATTAAGCACCTACAATGTGATTAAAGACTTTGATATTTAATGCAGTAGTTTTTTTATTTCATTTTTTAAACCCCTTAAAAATCAACCGTTTAGGATTTACAGGCATGATTTACACAGTTCTCCCATCATCACAGGCTCACAAGTAACCTGACCATATATTATGATCATCCAATCATTAACTAGCAATGCTTGGATGCAAAAGTTTTGTAAAGTCTGGAACCTATGGACATCACATGCTGATGCTTTGCCAGGCCTTTACTTTCTCTGCATTCATCTGCTGCTTGGTTGTGGGTTTCTATCTTCAGTAAGTGAAAAGCATGACTGAAGCTGAGCAGAAGTTATAGCTCTATACACTTCAAAATTCATCCTGTTACTTCTTCCAGTTACTTCTAAAAGCACATCATTTTCACATTCTACAGTGTTATTAACCTGCCATGGGTTTTTTTTTTCTTTATCAAGTACAGAATTCTACAATAATCCACTTTGTCTTCTGTGGCCTTTAAAACTTTTTGGTGTTGCTGAGCTCACTTGTTCTGTTTAATGATGGCGTCCTTCAACCGCGCCAACCTCCATGGACTGCATACTGAAAGCGCCCATGAATCAACTCCAGAGATCTCATTTCCTAAATGCATCATGAAATAATTAAACGGACTACACTTTGGCAAGCAAACTGCATCAGAGTCCGTCATCAAATTACTTTTGAGACTGTGTGTATAGAAAGGTTGTAATACTTAAACGGTTAATGCAATATTTTTGGAAACCCCTTGAATTAAAGCTGAAAGTTCACTGCGGTACACAGAGGCAAAAAATATGTACATATACATCACTGGTTAAATTAAGTAGGGCTAAACTTTTATTTACTGACGAAAGAACCAGTGCTGCCTTCTTGTTCTGCACTGGCAAAAAAGGGCAGGTTTGGGGGAATTCACAAGTCAAATTTCTCCTGACTAAAGTTGGCATCAAACAAAAGTAACAAAAGTCTTTGACATCGTGCATTGTTTCCGCTTCAGAGAATGGGCTTTTTCACCACATGAATTTTATTAGGCATTGATATGATCTCTGTTTTAACTGAAAAAACAAAACAGTAATGCTCAGGTGTCTCCGACATGAACATGTTATCTCTGCAGGAAAGTTGGGGTCGAGTAAAATGTGTTCCCATTTTTTAGGCCTTCAACATCTTTATGAGAACTATTTAGTTTTACTGAATTTTAATGATCTTTGGGGGGTTTGCAACACCGATTACTAGTGGATATGCACTGTCTCAAATGTTACTGAACAAATTAAAATGCATTCATATTTCACAATAGAGAGAAAAAGAGATACAAATGAATCAAACAGCTGTCTTTCTGTATTAATGATGTCACATGCGTAAAAAATGAGAATACTTATCTTAAAAATAAATAAATAAAAATTCACAGAGACCATCTACCTTATGTTTTTATTTTTATATAATGGAGTGACTGGACAGAAGATATGCTGTTAGCCATTACATCACATCTGCATGGGTGCAAAACAACTGGCCCTCTACCAGTGAAGTCACTACAGTTAATGGGGATCCTTATTTAAACTAAAGCTGCAAAAATGTAGAAGATATGACAACCTCCTTAGTGTAAGACATTACAATGGGACAACACGACTGAACATGGGTGGGACTGTTCCTATTGGAAATATTTTAACATCTACTGCAACCTTCACACTTTTACCGTGATGAGCACAAGGACTTTTCTATAAAGAAATGAGTCTTTTTTTGTGGGAAGAAATTAATACTACACCCATTGGGTAGGAGAGAGGGCATATGGGATCTTAGCCCTACAACCAAGTAATACTACAGTTTATTACTCAATAAGTGGGTGGGAGATTTGAGGTTGGAAAGAGACCTCTCTTCTCTCTTTCAGGTGGACAATGAGAAAGAATATTTACGCTGTGTTGAGGAGATCCTGAATGGCCTTCTGGTGAGTTTCATTAAGTGTCGATACACACTGTGTCCAAAGACCTCCAGAGACCTGAAGTTTGTGCAAGAGAGCAACTTTTAGACACTAATATTGACGCCTCCTTCAGCAATAACGCTCAGTCAACTTCATTACGTTGGCTACATGAATGGAGAAAAGGTTAACTAATCACTCACTTGTACTTGACGAATGACATTTGCCAATCTCTTGCTGCAGTGATCTTCAGCTTTAATAGATTCATTAGCAACACCTTCAGCAATTATAAGGAATATCTTGGGAAGGTTTGCATTTTCAGGTCCAAGAACAGTAAGATTGTTGCTTTAACAAAAGGACAAAACATTGGAGAATTGATTAGGATTGGTCAAAAATTTAATAGCACCCGATATACAAGAGTACAACATTGGACTTACCTTTCAATAAGATCACAGAGATAATTAAACGTGTGAACAGCTTCTTCTTTGTCTTCATTGAGGGGTAGCCATGAAATCCAATGAGGGAGGATCTCGTCAACATTGACGCATTCTGGTCGATACTTCATGACCTTGCCAACAGCAGAGATGCAGTTTTCCGTTGCATTAACATTTTCCTTTGCTCTGGAATCTGCAGCCTGGATCACTCCAATCAGGAGGGGAATAGCTTCTGGGGGTGCATGGGAAGAAATCACTTAACTCTGAATCCAAGCAAACAGTTTGACATTTCTTACCATTAAATCAATCAATCAACACCCATTGAGCTCTGGGTTTTTGCTAAACTTATTTAAGGGGTATTAACAGTAAAACAGAGTTTGCATGTTCTCCCTGTGCTTTGTGAGGTTTCTCAGGGTATTCTGGTTTCCTCCCACAGTCCAAAAGACATGCAGATTAGGCTAACAGGAGTTCTCAAATTGCCAGTTGTGTGTCCATCGTGCAATAAGATTGGCCCCCTGGCCAGGGTGTACTCCATTTCATGCCCTTAAATTAAATGCAGCCCAGATCACGATAACAAAAACCTCCAAGGCAGTGGAGAAAATCTGCTGACTCAAATTGAGAAAAAGTGACATATGTGCATACCTACATTGGTTACTCTAGACCATGCAATACATGTTTCACCCAACACAAGATTGTCATCTAGCCCTAGAGTATAAAAAGTGGCCCAAATAGACTTTTCCCACCAACTTTTCATTCACTATTGTACAAAGTTCACATTAAAGGACTCATAGGGCTTGTCCCAGGAAACTTGCAGCACCCTGTAAACCCCGTCAGCACACAGGTTCACTGGAAATGCCAGTCAGCCTACCTGCCTTTTGGTCATGCTTTTGGTCATGTGACAAAACCAGGCATAAAAATGACCAACACAGGACTGTTTAAAGATGAAGGCCAATGTCTCCAAGGCCTAAAGCTGAAACATTTGTGTTTTCTAAATGGCGTTTAATGGACCTCAAACACTCACCTGTGCAGAAGGGCCTGTAGTTCTCTCCTCCAAACTGAGCCATGACTCCAATCCCATAAGCAGCTGCTTGCCGTACCTCAGGGCTGGTGTCACAAAGGGCTTGCATCATGGGCTGCAAGAAGTACTCTGCATACTTGAATGAAGAAGGACTGCAGTGCTCGATCACGTCATCGAAAATGCACAGACCCCACTGTCTGTCAGCCCAGGGCCTATGTGGGCACTACAAGAGAACAGTCTTGTTTGCATTGCTTTTTATACTTGCATGAACTTTGATTAAATGCTTTTCAGTTTTTGATTAAATGTTTTTCAGTTTTTTTAATTTCTGCTAATTTTCTCTAGGTTTCAGGTCAGGGATTTGTGATGGCCACTCTGATACTCATGAAACTTGTTACAGCTTCGGTTTTCCTGGTAGTTTATGTGCGTCTCCAACACAATGCAGTGTCCGAGGCTAGGGTTTTTATATTTGCATACATTTATAATTTGCATAAAATCATGCATACAGATGGATAAGTCGACTTCGGGTGCTGACACGAGTGGCTTCGTCTGTGTGTCTTCTTTTTCTATGTTTCTTTTGGCTTCCATTTCTTGTTTCAACTTCTTTGTCTCAAGCCCATGTTTTTAATCTGGAATTTCTTTCAGGATCAATAAAGTATCTATCCATCTATCTCTCAGCAGCTTCAGTCAGAAACTCCTCAGGAGGATACTGTTGTGGAGGTCCAAAATCTCTCTTTGAGGTCTAAGAAGAGTAGCTTGGCTTTCTCCATTGTATCAATAGCAAAACACACTGTTTAGACATTCACCTGTAAGAATCTACTTTTAATTTTGACACTTGACCAATCAGACACTTTTTTAAATATAGAAAAATTACATACATTTCATACATTTTACACATTACCTCTAATGTGAACAATGATGATGCCATAAATAACTTGTGAAAATACACTAAACACCTTACAGTAACACACAAGTTATTTAACCTTGTTGCAGATATAGTTCCCTTGCAGCACTTTCTTTTTGCTCTACAATGAATTTCAGACGTAAAAAAATAACATATGATAGGAAATTAAATCTGAAATTTTAAACTATTAGGGCAAAGCATCCATGATTTATGTAAGCAAAAGTGTAGGAACAGGTAGTCAACACAACACCACACGCACATGTGTTGCACTCTGCTTTTAAGACGTACAAGGCATTTCTCAGTGTATCAGATTTTTCCATTAGAGCTGCGTTCAAAGTACAAACCTTTAGACTTTATGTGGAAATTAGAAAATGTTAGCGCAAATAATGTTAGTCTTACGTACATATAGACATGGTGATACTAATTAAGACAAAGGTGAAAAACACAGAACTAACCCACGAACAGCCGCACTTCCAATATACAGGAAATTATTTTTCACCATAAATACACAGGACTAGATGAATAAGAAGTTCGGGTTACAGCTAGCCAAGTAAGATCCTACTTAAAATCCTATTATGTAACTGATTGAAATAAAAAGGAATGACGGTGAAGATTATACTTACTATTAGATTGACTATAAGCTGCAAAAGCTGCTCAAACCAAGGAAGCACTTTCTCTTTGTAACTGCAGAACACAGCATGTAAAATGTCCGACACCTTGGTTAGAATGTACACATCGTTCTCATCCTGTGGAAGAAGGAAAACATGCTGTTAATTACATCAAGGGGGATCTTACCCAGCACGTCGGAGTAAATCATTTCAAATACTTACACTCTTCAGTATAAAAGAACACTTACCTCGTCTTGTAATGTTTCTTCAACTTGCTCATCATAATCCTCATCTTGTCTTTTAGCTGTACAGAAATTAAGAATATTATTTACACATAATACTTCAAAAATTAATTCCTGTAATATTTTAATCAGGAATCACACCTTGTCTGAGCTCTTGGTTTTTAAAGTGCTCCTCCAGTTTGCTTTTCAGAATTCCCCCCATCTCCTCAAAGTGCTCGTTGTTTAGACAGCCATCTCCCATTAACTCGATGCACTGAGAGCAAAAGAGAAAAAGAAGAAAATGGGTGTAAAATAAATCTGACTTCTTGCCTACCCTGATAAACTTCCAAATAAAAGTAATGGGGGGAAAAAACATTTATTTTATTCATTTTTGTATTATTGCTATAAAAGAAACCAAGTATTGATTATGGGGAAATACAGCACTTCATACCTTAGCAAAAGAGTGCATGATCTCCGACAGCACATCCGAATCGGGCTCAGTGCCGATGGCTTTGATGAGTGCATCACACATGAAGTGCCACATCTGAGTGAGATACTCTGGACCCCTCACACGAGCACAATCCAGTAACAGAGGCATGGACTCCGCAGCAGCTACTCGCACACGTAAAGAGTACATTAAGGATTATAATGTCTAAAATATGCATGGGGAGGAAAGAATAAACAAAACACACGACACAACCACCAAAAGGTTTTTCATTACAAGTACACAGAATAATGATCTAGGCAAACAAAGGATATCATCATGGAAGTAGAATTTAAGCAAAGGAACCATCAGCTTGACAACTTGCTCTGTATACTCCACAAATCCTTCTTTGAGCTCCTTTGCATAGCAGACCTGCGAGCAGGAACGATCCAGAAAGTTAAAGACTCTTGGGAAGACTGGGAGAGTCAGCCTATTAAAGCCTGTGAACTCATTAGGCCCAAATTACGTGTTTCAGAATTCCCCCATGCCTTATATTCTGCATGTGTGTGTTAAAACAGGAGATCTACAGCTTGAAAAATCTGCTCAAACTGCATGATGCAATCGTGTTAACATGTACCCGAATCTCAAAGAAACCTTTAAGATTTTGTGGACTTCATGCTATAAAGAATTAAGGCTGTTTTGAAAACAAAAGGACGACATGCCCCTGGGCTCTTCAACTCCAGTCCTGAAGCTCCAGCACAGTTTGTAATTCACCCACTGAATCTGATCATTAACAGATTAGTTGAATTTGCAACCCATGTTCGAACAGAACAAAATCAAACCTCGTTACTGGATACTGGCCCTCCAGGATTGGAGCTGAACTACCCTGAACTACACAGTATTGGTACAGTGTCCCTGATACTCACACGGCTTCGCATAACGCTGAAAAAAAAACTCAAGATGTGTGTTCATGTGTACTAGCTCTCATAAAACAGAACTCAAACATACCAGCATCTGACAGGCTGTCGCCTTTTCTTCTAGTCCAGCAGTCTTGATGCCAAAGCTCTGCTGGTCTCCAAGATTTACAAACTCCCAACCATCATCTTCAGACATGTTCTCCATGTCCTGGGCTGAGAGAGAGAGAGAGAGAGAGAGAGAGAGAGAGAAAATGGTACTTAGAAAAAAACAAGGTGAAATGCGCTGCACCGACACTGACGTAATCGTTTACAACATTGACTTCCATGGAGTGTGTCGATCCATTGAAATGTTTGCTATAATCTCCAATTTTGCCACTACATGATGGAATAAGACTTTAACCCCAAATAGCTGAACACAATCGTCCACCATGTGGTAAATTCCTCAAAGAAACACATAGTCGAATGGCTCACCACAGCACGCACACAAACAGAACAAACAAAAAGTCTTAAAACATCCCTGTTCTCAGTCCTAATAGTGCTTAGGACTTGACTCTACGTGTATATAGAGGTTTATTGTAGCGGTGCGTGTAATGTGGAAAAACCTGGTCAGTAGTGTATTACTGGCCATTGGGGGATTCCCTCAACTACCAAAGTTCAAGTTCATCATGTCCAAGACAATAAATTTTTATTTCATGTCTAGTCATTATGCATTAAAAAATATACATTTAAAACCCAAAAAAGAAAAAAGGGTGCTAAATAGTAAAACAGTAAAAATATATCAAATTAGGAGGAATTGTGACTTACTATCCAAGAGAGCTACTTCTGGCTTGATTGAAGCAGTTTTCATAAGTGGGCCCATAACCACAGGAAGGTACTGCTGGAACTCTTTGCCCAGAATCTTACACATCCTGGCCCATGCCGAGATCATGTAGGAGATCTGCAGATAAACAAACGTGTCTCTTGATAAGCAGGAGTAATCATCAGTGTAATCAATATATACAAAAATTCTGGCAGTGTTGCAAAGTGGTTTCTATTTTATATGGAGAAAATGTACTGTAAAGAGAAGACATCAAAGGAACTTTAAGGTCACAAGAAAGGTCACAAAAACAGGGTGAACAAAATGTTTCACTTTAAAATGCACACACACTTCAATAGTTACCTGTGGCCTTTTTTAAAACTGGAAATTAATTATGGCAGCAATGTGTAATATGTTTCCTCCAAAGATGTCAGCATTTAACGTGCATTAAACGTGTTGGCTTCTAAAGGTGGTAGCTAGTCAACTAGCATTGATGTCCCCAATAATACAGGTCGGGTCCAGAGGGGACGACTGGCTGTCAAAACATAATTGGACTCCACGGAAGTGTCTATTACGTCGCATCATTTAATGCTGTGTATTTGTTTGACCGTGCACAAATGGCAAATTAAAGCAGCAATTTTATACACCCAGGTATAGGTGTGACTTTTTATGTCACTGAAAATTTATTTTTATATATATTTTTATACATGAGTTACTTTTTAATAAAAAGTCACAATACAAATGGAATTGGCACCCGAGTATTGTGATTTCGGTTCAGGGGTACCCTGGTGAGTCACATTCCCAATAGCTATCACTAGAATTTTCCTATTAAGGCAACACTCACCTGCGGGTCATCATCCTCCAGGTCATTAAAATCAGTCTGTGTCTTAAGGAGCAGCTGCATCACTGCTGAGGCATCATGCATAAACTAAAGTGAGAAGATAAGAAGTCATTTATACACACGCACCAAGTTTTATGCTAATCTTGAGACACTAGCAGCAGCATGTTAAACTAACCTTCTCTTTGCCCACAGCGAGACCAATTAGACTGATGCACTCGATAGTTTTGCCTCGTAGCAGCCGAAGCTCCTTCTGCACAGCATTCTCTACGATGTGTTTAAGGGAGGGCATGAAAAGATCATAGTAAGGAACAAACCTCTCCTCTGCTGTGTCAGCCACAGACGCAATAGAGGTCACCACCTGCTCCAGTACCAGCTTGGTACCTTTCTGGATGAGCTGGAGAAACCAAAACCAGAAAGAAAAAATTTTTTTTAAACTAAATGCCTTTGAAATTGTATTAAGAATGTTCCACAATGCTGCAGTAGGTTGAACCGAAGAACCAGTGAGGATCCAGGCTTTTAGCAATACTGTACAGCGACTGGTGGGCGTCCATGAGGAAGTGGGCCAACAGCCCTTTCCTCTGTGTGTTACAGCAGTTAGGTAGCAGGCTAGGGTAGGCAACAGTGGTGATGGACGTCATGTAATATACCAGCACAAAAGCCTACTGTTATGCAGCTGTTACAAAAGATGCAGACTTTATTTAACAAACCTCCTGGAGCTTGGCAACCATGATGACATGAAGATGCTGAACTAGATTATCCAGGTAGGGGACGAGGAGAGCTTTGGGGCAGTCTTCAGTGAAGTTAATAAGAGCTGCTGCAGCATGAGCCTGAACGCGAGGGTTCGACTGGTCCTCCATGGTCTGGAGAAGGGCAGAGATCACCTACAACAACAAAGTGAGCATTAGAGCTGCAACTAAATAACTATATTAATAGATGAATAATCTATCGATTATTTAAATGAATAAGAAGCTATTCTGTTTATAGATTGCTCAATGACTCACTTATTTATTTATTTTTTTCCCCCCACTTTTAAAATTATCTTTAGTTTGTTTGGGGCAAGTAGAAGGTATAAAGGCAAAAAAAGATGAATACTTTATTCCAAAATGTGTTTTAATGAACCTTTACACCTGATAAAGAAAATTTTTTTATCTAAAACCAAGGATAAGCAAAGTAGCAGTAATAAAATATCATTACTTAAAATTTTTAAATCACAGTTAAAATATTACATCAGGACCACGTAAATAGCAAAGGAGGCAGACCTGAGGAGAATGTGGAAAATGAGTGTCGGTGTTGCTGAGAGTCAGGAATCAAAGAGGAGAGCGAAGCTAACACGCATGCACACACTGCATGATTCACTACAGGTTCACTACAGACAACCTGGAAATATAAATGGAGGCTGACGGTGACGCACAGACACTATATTCACACACACTCCTAAGGTGTGCATTTACCATTTACTGGACTCTTGCACTTGACTACACACCCACATCACCACAGGGTCTTTTTTCTGATTCTAGCTCTTGTTAAGACTAAACAGCTCCCACACTTTTGATGTTTTTGGTCATGAAGGTTTTGCCATCATACTGTTTCACGTCACTCTAGCAAGCAGTAACGTCTCCGTGTCAGAACATTTAGAGTTAGCGTGAAAAACATGTAATTACATTACCACCTAATTGATAAGTTTGTTGACATCTAATTAGGTCAGCAATTTTAGGTCATCAACATCAATTATTTGTTACACCTCTCTAGTGAGAATGCTCAAAACAATGAGAGAAGAACATCTGATCTGACAGTCCAGGTCATGAAGATATCAAATATTAGCAAACTGTATAATAAATATGTTTGGTAAATCCTCAACACTAAAGGTATTTTAAATAAATTTCCATCCAAGTGACACTCAAAAGCTAAAAGCCTATCGTTCTTACATTTTTACAACAAAGGCCAAGATTTTTATATTAGCAAATACCAGGAAATCTTTAAAATTCTAAAGCCATATATATATATATATATATAAAACAGCCAGGAAAAAAGTTGCCGTTTAAATCGGGTTTCTCTGAAAGTGACTAGCCTCTCATATACAGTACCACGTTGCTTTACCAACCACGCAAACTAACCCAGGGTATTGCTACTACAATGGGGCCAAAAGTTATAGCACTTGAGACACAGCAGTCACAACCTTAGACACACTTCAGGCAGGTTTACTTACTATGAAAATGTTCAATTACTGTTATATACAAACCCTGAGTTCTGAGAGAACATTACCTTGTCGTGGAATTTCTTTTGGAAGGTAGGAGCAAAATCTGTGGCCATCTGACCAATGGCATTGCAAGCTGCATATCGAACTCTGGGATGCTGAAAAAATAAATAAATAAATAAATAATAGCCAGAGCGTTTAGAGAAAGAAATGAGTTGCAGCAGTGTGACACTAAGCACATCCATAGATGAGTAATGAAAGTAATGTTTGTACATAGCATTAAAATGAATAGAGTTTCAGTACATTAATAAACTGGTTAAATACTTACAGGATCTTGGCAGAACAACAGAACAAAACTGACAATTTCATTCAAAATGGATTCCATCTGCTGATGACAGCCTTCACCAATAGCAGAGAGCGCCATAAGACCGGCATGTCTGTACCTCCAATCAGCTGTGGAAAAAATATAACACCACAATTAAGGAATGCGTCATCTTCTAAAAGGTTAAAGGGTGTGAAGAATTAAATGGAAAATATCAACTTAAAGCTGATGACATTTATAGACCCAATTAGGCATCCCAAAATGCTAAGTGCACCTCTGTTGCCAGGCACAAAAGGGAGTACAAGTACTTGACTAAGTTTTCAAATAAAAACAATAGGGGTGAAGCACCAGCTAGAGCTCCCCCCCCTCCCCCCCCATAAGAGACAGATAATTATTAACAATAAACTGCTGAAGCTCTACTAGTTTTGTTAAAACCCTACTAATTCTGGAGTATGTACATGTGCACTTACGGTTCTGTAACATCTGCATAATGTGTTGTTTAATCATGGGCAGCACAATCTTCCCTCCAAGGCCACAGGCAATTCTGTCGAGGGCGCTCTCACCTGCCACAGCATTACTGGGGGGGAGGGGGAGTAGGGGGATCGGAGAGAGAAAAAAAAAAACTTCAACCTTTGACCTAGATCCTTAAAACTGCATTGGGAAAATGTGCTCGTGTTCATTTATATATAAAAAAAAATTGACCATAAATAAGTGGCATTAGCCGTTAAATAAAGCAGGTTGTCATATAGCATAAAGATGGTAGCATTCACTAGATCAAACATTTATTCCAGGAAGGCGGGTCCAGTCACACACCAGTAAAACGGTCATTTGCAAGAACAAAAAGACAACAATAAAACTGCACAGGCACCAAGTGTTTAGTGGTTTGGGTCGATATATATAATGTACATTTACCCTTCTGATAAGATTTTCTTAAATTACAAACATAATATGGAAAATGATAAAAAGATAAAAATCCATCCAATGAGGCTATGATTAAAGAGACTGAGGTTCGTGTCTGTTACGTCATAGAGGAGTAACAGCTGTAGTAACATCTGCATTAAACGCGATCGATTCACACAGGGTTAGAAGATCTCACAGACGAGCGTTGATTTAGGCACGCAAACTCTTCTTGGGTTTTAGGGTACATTGCGAACCCTCTAATTTAGTATTTAACTTGAATCATTTCTATTAATAACAAAAGGACATCACAAACAAAAATTACATAAAGTTGAGTTCTTAATTATATAATTCAACCCCTATATACTGTGGCAGGAATAAGCACGAATGTTTTTTGGTCCAGTGATACATTTTAATGGGGTTCAGATCAAATCAATACTGGAAAGGTCACTGCCATAGACAGTGCTTTCAGGAGGAAGTCGAACATATTACAGATCGACAGAGAGCTGGATAAATACACAAACTGTTTTGCAGAGTCTAAATAACTTGACAATTGCAAGCAGGTTTTGGGCAATTTGTTGCTGCATTTTACAGAATATTTTCAATAACATCCTGGGAATATAAAAGCTTTTGATGAAACCTGGCAACAAAGAGTTTATTTTGATTCTTGACAACCAGTCTACTTAACCACTGCACTGTTCCTAAATTAGTAAACAGTAATGCCTACTTGTCAAAGCATTTAAAGTTAGCACAAAACATGGGGGAGAACAGAAAATCATTAACTACCATAGGCGATTAAACTCGCTGTGCAAATTTCAATATTCATTGCACCTCTAGTATATACAGTACATACAGAATGAAGTCACTGACATGCTGCTAACAAGAATGCTAACATGGCTGAAAGTTGTTAATGCAGGTCTGAGCACAAAGAAATAAAAGGACCAGAAGTACAGTTCATTATGGAGCACTGGATGTTTCTCCAGCCGGGCTGTGGAGGTCACACAGGTAGATGACTCCCACGCATTAAACTGAAGAAATGTCCATTTGCCTGTATAATAAAACCTTGATGATCAGCACAGATGAGCAGCATCAAGGAACCACCAGGCATTAAAAAAATATGTCAATATATTGACAATATATTTTCAATAACCTTAAGCAGGCAAGCAGGTTCTGCCCCCACCCCCTCCCAAAAACAAACAAAAAAATCTAATATTTTCTGCATTTTGCATGATATTTTCAATATTATTTTGGGAATGGAAAAGCTTCTGATAAAACTTGCCAACTGAAAGCTTATTTTGATTTTTGATAACCCGTAACCTAACCACTGCATTGTTGGCAAATTTGTGTTACCTGTCAAAATCATCATCTTCTAACTCATCTGCCATTGCCCAGTCTTCATCCTCCTCCAAGTCCACCATCATAGACAACATCTGCGGCACTGCGGGGGAAAAATTAGTCCTTTACAAATTAGAAATGCATCACGTAACCCAACCTATTTCGCAACTACTTTTATTGAACTGGCCTCTGTGAGCCTAGGCATCAATATCACTCATCATTCGTCCCCCCCACACCCTTACACTAATATTACAGTATTTTGGGCATTACCACTCTGAGCCACAATGGCGGTGTGTTTCCTCAACATGGCAGCAGCAGTTTCAGAGAGTGTCACAATAACTTCAAGCGCCAGCTGTCTCTGCATGTTCGTCAAATTCGTATCTGCACACAGCTAAAAGCACAGAACACTTTGTAAATCATCTATTCAGATCATTAAATAAGCCAGCTACTTCCTTTAAACCTGGCAACCAAAAATAATGTGTCTGCAGGAAAATACCAATATATTTTTCTAGCCTGTGTGTGCACGCACATTCTGAATGTGTCTTTTCAGAAGAAATTGAGACAAAACATAAAAGGAGTTTTGTGACTTTAATTTTTGGAGAACAAATAAAAGATTAAAAAAATTCTTACAACAAATACATGGCCTGTGCCATACGATACTGCAATGTCACCAGATGTCTGTCTACGGCCCAGTTAAAGCAGCTCAGATTAGAATGAGATCCAACACACAGACAGATTATCAAATTCGAAGAAACAAAATTTACTCTCTATGAACTAGGGCCACAATTAATCGCTATTTTCACAGATAAATATTAATTAGGGCTGCAACAACTAATCGATAAAATCGATAATTATCGATAATGAAATTCGTTGTCAACGAATGCCGTTATC
>JAQMYK010000010.1:17074976-17089095 GCA_030014345.1 Clarias buthupogon
CCAATTAATCTTTGTTTCTCTTATATATTTTACACTGCTGTTTAATTAAGCAAAAGTACATTTTATCCGATTACTCGGTTAAATTTTTGGTAGAATACTCGATTACTAAAATATTCGATAGCAACAGCCCTAAAGCAAACAACGTTTCTATCCAGTTGAGTATCTGTGTTATGTGCTGGACAAACAAGTTAAGCTTATGGACGCCCCTCCTCACACCTTACAGGACCTAAAGGACCTACACTGCTAATGTTTTGGTGCAAGATAACAGCACACCTTCTGAGGGTTTGTGAAATCCATGCCCCTGTGAGTCAGAGCTGTTACATCTGCTGATAGAAAAGGGCTTCCAGTGAGCGGGTTGTTTAACCATTCAGTGAATAATGCATGGGGAGTCTCACACCAGCCTCATTTACAACTTGCATTTTCCTTATTTTGTTATGACTTCTGTAGTCTTCGCCTAAAACAGACATTTCTAACTGTTAGTCTTTAGGCTGCTTCCATCGAGGGGTCGCCACAGTGGACCATCCGATCAGCACACAACTTGGCACAGGTTTTCCACCGGATGCCCTTCCTAATGGAACACTCCCATTTTATCCAGGCTTTGGACCGGCATTGCCTCCAGTGGCCGGGGTCTGGGTGGGAACTGAACCGCATGGCAGGTGAGAACCCTACCACGTCCAGATAAATATCCAGTCAATAAACAAAAAAATATGTGCTAGAATATTTTTTACATTTCAAATTAAACTAATTTTGTCAGAATTAACTCTCCCATCTCTAGTATCCGCTTTCTAATGAGAACCCTGGACTTGAGACGGGAACACACCCCGGACAGGACACCCCGATGCATCACCGAGATCAGGACAACTTTTACATGTGTGATATACTGTAGAGGAGACACCACAGGAGACTCAGTAAAGCGGCCGCATTGTCTAGAATATTTGGGATTTGTTGAAATTATACCATTTGTGGAAAATAAAGAAAAGACGAGCAAATGATGCACATAAACAGATTCAATAATAAATCAGACGATGCGCTGATCAGTTGCGTGTCTTTTCTGAACAGAGTGGAGATTGCTCTCCTAAGTCCAGTCCCACTACCTGGACAACAGGATAAAGTTTAGCTCACGTGGGGAAAAGTTTTTTGCAGCCGTTAGACGTGTGATGAGGTTAAAGACACGTCTGAGGGCATTAACGTGACATTAGTGCAGAATAAAGTGCGAGTGTATAACGACCAGGTGTGTGTGTGTGTGTGTGAGAGAGAAACTCCGGCCTGAATCAGCGGGACAGGGGTTTGGGGAAGCGGAGAGGGAGTGTGTGTCCGGGTTCTCTGGACCAGGGCCTGGTCACACACACACACACACACTCCTGACAGTGAGTGATGGTCTCTGTGGGTCCGGACAGTTTAATCATCTCGCGTTAGGCTCCAGTTGGCTTTTTAACAGTCAGCGTGTTTGTACTGCAGTAACAGAGCTGATGGAGTGTGTGTGTGATGTGATGTGTGTGTAAGTGTGTGTGTGTGATGTGCTAACTGAGCTAACACGCTAGCAGCGCGCAAGTCGCAGAAACACAAACACACCGTCTACTAACGAGGAACAGCCGAACACACCGCTGCTGACCGAGCACACGGCGCTACCGACATTAAACAACAACACACTCATCTGTCTGTCTGTGTGTGTGTAACAGTTAGGAGTGTTTGGTGTGAGAGCCTCGCAGTGTGAAACTCCAGCTCTGATATCGCGATATAAGTTGTGAGCTAATGAGAGTTTACACTGAGGTTTAACACGGTCAGGTGAAGTGATCAGCCGCACGAGACAGGAGTCGATCGCAGGAGGTTATGAGGTTTAGACCCACTGTTAGCTGCAGTACCACTGCTCTGTGTGTGTGTGTGTGTTTTAGCCTAGCGGACTAACCTCGCCGAAAACTTGCCCCGTCACACGTGGACTGAGCCGCGCGCAGGAACAGAGCTCACAGTGAACCCGCTAGAGGACCAAAACCTTCACATTCTCATTCAAAATACACTTGTGTTTAGAAAGCGTTGTTCATACCTCGGCTTGTTTCCTGACATTATTATCAGGGCTCATCAGGTTGCCCAGTAAGAGAGAAAATTGCTGCTGCTCCGCCATTGCAGTGAGATTCAGAAAGAAACCAGCTGATGAGGGAGGAGCCAAAATAAACCCGGCTTCTGTCATGTTTTGCCGCCTTATCGGGTTTTTCCTTCCGGGTAGCAGGAAGTTACAGTGTAGTGTTGTAGAACATTTTATTTTATTTTATTTTTAATTCATCAAAAATAATGTTCATGTTCAGAAGTTTTATATGGGAATAAATACAGTGGTCACATTGGCCTCCATGTTCCTAGATAAACTACAAAGCTTACTGTATGTTGTCTTCACTCCACACACAGTCTGTTCTCTTCTACACTAGTCCACGTGACTCGAGTCTCTGCTTTACAGTTAGGATTTCATTTGCTTGAGAGATTTATTTTTTTTTATAAATGATTTATATATATATATATATATATATATATATAATTTTTAAGACTTCAGAGGTATTTGAAGAGGTAAAATGTCACCAATTTTGTATAAACCTACAGGTGGTACACACACACACACACACACATTTTCATTCCGTGTGGTAGGAGTTAATTATTTGATGTTTGTTTAGAAATAATAATTAAGGCGGATGACAGACATACATGCTAAGGTAAATGCTGAAGTCTAACTTTTAAGTTATTTTGTATTGTTTAAATGCTGCCCTTGTTTTTTAAGTGAGAAAACTAATGTTATAAGAAACAAGCTACATTTAATTAATAATTAAACCTTTTTTTTAAAGGTTTAAAATTGTAACAAACCCAGGTAATATCGAATCAAGATATTTAGAAAATCAGGGTACTTGGTAAACTTGATATCATAATTTTGATCAAATCATCATGATAATATCATATCGGGATGTGACTGGTGATTCCCATTCCTACTAAGTACTCTCTTACTGCTTTCACAGGATTTAAGAGGGTAAGTTGCAGCCACATGCTGCTAATCATCAGCCCTTGGTTAACTGATCATCAGTGGGTGTGCAGTCCTCTAAAGACTTTATACAGAATTTTTCACAGTTTGCTGGACTGGAGCATTTAGGTGTGTGTTAGTCAGGTGTGTTTCAGACCCTACAGGCCTCGCTAAGCATGTTAAATATTAAAGTCCATGACAGAACATTTAGAAGAAGTCTAAACAGTTTATCTGAAAGGGTTAACTGCAAGCAGAAAGCCTTTTCTGTCCTAAAAGGTCAAGGAAGGACTTAGGTTTGCAAAACTGCATCAGAACAAACTACAAGGCTTCTGGAACAGCATTTCAGCACACACCTCATACACACACACAATTTGGTCTTGTTTTTCAGCCACAGGATCTGGCCACCTTGCAGTCAAAGAGTCGACCATGAACTCCTCTGTATATAAGAGTATTCTAGAGGCAAATCTGCCTGACAGCTAAATCTTGGTCAAATCTGGGTCATGCAACAGAACAATGATCCAAACCACACCAGTAAATCTACATCAAAACTGCTGAAAAAGAAAATAATCGAGAATTAGATTGAAGGCCTAGTCAAAGTCCAGATCCAACTGAAATACTGTGACAGGATCTTAAGAAAGCTGTGCATAAGCAAATGCCCAAAATCCTCAATGGAAAGAAGCAATGTTGTAAAGAAAAATGGGCAAAAATTCCTCCAAGCTGATGTGACAGACTGATAGCGTCATAAATGAAACGATCCATTCAAGTCATTACTCCTAAAGGCGGATCTGTGAGTATCTGTGAGAACTGTGTGTATATCCAGGCAAGAAAACAGTCAACATTAGTGTTGATGTTTTAAGGCCTTTGTGATTGAAACTGTAAACCTTGTGATAATTAACAATGCTTTAAAAGAAAGGGATCTTTCACAGCCCCCTTTTCTTTCTCTTTAACCATTTGTCGTTTCATGCAACTAAAAGTGAGCCCCTTATTAAGGTAAAATATGCACAGTGGGCTAAAATGTTGATCCAAATGTTATTACAGAGTATTATGGTGAACTGGTATGTTAAGACGTTGTCTTCTCCACTCTCATTGATCACTCAAGTTTGTTGATGGTGGAGTGACTGGTTGCTTTATTTCCCATGGAGCCCTCATGTCTGTGTTTCTTTCTGACTCTCACTTTTAGTTAGGTAGTCTAGTCCTGCTGGAGTCCCTTCTTGCACTCTGCACAAAATAAACATTCACTTTATTCATGTGACTGTGACCATACATAACTTAACGGTTATTAGAAATATGGTAAAGAAAACGATTTAGGCTTATTTGTTAAAATGGTTCTATAATTCACTCTTATGCATTTACATTTATGCGTTTGGCAGATGTTCTTATGCAGAGCGACGTAAAAAAAAAAAGTGCTTTGAAGTTTCTGTCCGTGGATAGATCCTTACACTGGGTTACTAGATTACTAACTAAGTGCCATCAGTCAAGCACAGTTGGAAAGGATATTTTTATTTATTTTTTAGTTCAAGTAGCAGTAGTCTTGATGCATGTCTTCCTTAATTCCTCAGAGATGGTGGGACGAGGCGAGCAGTGGGATCGGAGGGAACGTGGTGTGGTGCGTGATGTGATTAGAGCTGAGAGGTAGATGGGTGCTGGACCATTTTTAGCTCTTATAAACAATTAAATGTCAAATGACCAACAAGTGATTTTAAATGTGACATGGTTGTTAAGGGGAGACAGTCTGGTACTTCGTAAAGTAATGATCTACTGGGATTTTCACGCACAACAATCTCTAGGGCTAGAAAACAAGAAAATATCCAGTGAGCGACCCTTCTCTAGGTAAAAAATACCCTGTTGATGCCAGAAGTCAGAGTCTTTATATTGAGGCTTGGTAACGTACATACCTTGAACATACCAACTGTGAGTTGTAGTCCTTATCCTCCACGTTAGTATGCAGATGACAGATATTTGTTTTCATTAAACAAATTTAATTAAAAACATTTGATTAAAAAAAACCCACTTTTTAATTCTTTTGTAAACTGGAAGTAATATTTGCAAAAAGAAAAATAATTGTGATATACTGTAGAGAAGTCAGAATAATCAGAAAAATGATAAGCATTTGAAGTGGTGGCAGAGACACTGCCTGGCCCAAAAAAGTAATATTTTGTTCAAATGCCTATAGCCTGGAGTCTGCCACGCAATGTGGTGGTCATGTATGAAAACGATGACTCATGTTCCCAGAACCACTCTTTTACAAACCCTTGATGGAGTAACCTAGTCATTCAGTCACCAGCTTGTACAGTGGTTATGATGCATGATGCCTACATCGCTTCCCTTCTTACCCTGACATACCCCTCACTCTGTAATAGGGTAAATCCGGACTCACGACCTTCATTCATAACATGAATGTATATTCCATCCATCTATCTAGGAACCTCTGTAGTCCAACTAAGGACTGTGGAAGCCAGTGGTGACCATTGCAATTACTCCCATTTGTACAACCATAGTTGGACCTCCGGTCAACATTTACAGGCACACACACACACTATGGGCAATTTGGAAATGCAGATTAGCCTAATTTGCATGTCTTTGGACTTTGG
The DNA here is from genome assembly GCA_030014345.1 of Clarias buthupogon. Lineage (NCBI taxonomy): Eukaryota > Metazoa > Chordata > Actinopteri > Siluriformes > Clariidae > Clarias > Clarias buthupogon. The sequence continues at coordinate 17,080,563 of JAQMYK010000010.1, forward strand.
AAGGAAACCAGAGTATCCGGAGGAAACCCACCAAGCACAGGGAGAACATGCAAAGTCCATGCACACAGATCCGACGAGGGAATCAAACCGGGGGTCTGGAGGTGCAAGGTGACTGTCCTAACCACTAAGCCAGCGTGCCGCCATAAATCTACATACACATTACATACATATTACAGGACTGTTCAATTTTTCTTCTGATTAATAAGGTGCTGATAACTTTTCTATAACAGCAGCTTTGACAATAGTGAGAGCTGCAAAGGTAATGTTAATGTTATAAATAAATAAATGTTATTTTTAACTCTCACAGAAACATGTACAGTATGGCTACAATGCATTAAACATGTTTTGTTACATTCAAACAAGATAGATAGATGATAGATAGATAGATAGATAGATAGATAGATAGATAGATAGATAGATAGATAGATACTTTATTCATCCCCGTGGGAGTAAGTAAAATGTAAAATGTTATGCCAAATTGGAAAGGAATAAGAAAAATAAAATGCTTTTGGTTTTATGTTTGTGCTGTTATTCTGGGAAAGAATAAATGTTGAGGTGGTAATGGCAGCATGCTCTGTGATATTTTATAATATAATGTGTAAATGTATTAACTCCACTATAATTTATGATTTATTATTTAGGTCTAAAAATTAATTAAAATAAAACACTATCACTGGAGTATTTATAGACAATCATTTATTAAATATTTATTAATAAAGACTTTGGTCAGTGTCACCCCTATGTGCTTAATGGTTTCTCAGACATGTGACGCCAAGCATCACACCATCCTGCCGGTCATCCTTTTCCTTTTACACTTTAAAACATTGTCTCTTCCATTGACTAATCTCTGTCTGTACTTGCATTTTTGGGAAAATAATAGCTGTTTTCTGTAAAACCTTATTTCTGAGGAAAAGCTTCACATTTTCTATCACTATACTGCTAAAGAATCTGTGTAAGCAGAAACGTTCACTCATTAACATTCTAAGTAAAACAAATTACAAGAAAATAATAATAATAATAATGATCATCATCATAAGATACACTATATAAAACCATAGAAATAAGACTAGTAAGTCATCTAACTAAATTGGTCTAAAAACATATACAAAAGTCAAATACAAACATCAGAGTCAAACATTTATGAAAAGAGTTGCTTAGTCCACTTAGTTACTAAGTCCACTTGCACAACATTCTTTGAGCATAGAAAATTTTTCAGATCAAGATATTCTAAAAAATCTATACTTTTTTTGTGGAAAATCACAATAAAACTCAAATAAATGCTATAGGTGCATTCTCTGCTTTTTCACTGTTTTCAGTCTATGGAACTTTATTTAATCATGTTACTGGTTTGGTTAAGAGACAGACAAGCATGTGCTTCATGTATGTTGTGTATGTCAATCAATCTGTGAGTTGAGGAGCTTGGCGCGAGTGGGTGGTGTTTGCTTGGTGTTTCTCCAGCAGCACAGAGAACAGAGAAGGCCCAGAATGAGAGACAAGAGACCCACAGTGAGGGATATACAGGTCCCATAAAGCAAAGGTAATTTAATTGAATCCCAAACTGAAAGAAATAAGAATAAGCATCACATACAAATTTATGTTATAATAAAATGAAAATGTTAAGATTAACTCTTACACCGAACACGTTAGGACTTTTTCCAAAACAAAATACCTGTATTTGTGTGGTAGTTCACAGGTGATACCTGGAAGAAACCACATAACTCACTCACTCATCTTCTATACCGCTTTATCCTGCATTCAGGGTCGCGGGGACCTGGAGCCAATCCCAGGAGGCTTAGGGCACGAGGAAGGGCACACCCTGGACAGGGTGCCAATCCATCGGCACACTACAGGCAATCTGGGAACGCCTATTAGCCTAATTTGCATGTCTTTGGACTGTGGGAGAAAACCGGAGTACCCGGAGGAAACCCACCAAGCACGGGGAGAACATGCAAACTCCATGCACACAGAGACGGGAATCGAGCCTGGCAGGGATTCGAACCCGGACCCTGGAGGTGCAAGGCGACAGTGCTAACCACTACACCACCGTGCCGCCAACCACATAACTATGGAATTAAAATTAAACTCACATGAAAATTTTACATTGAGAAAGACCTTCTTGGATATGATATCTGCTTCTTTTTTCCAATCCTCTACTGCAGTTGATCGTATCCATGGTGTGGCAGTGCAGTAATACTCGCCAGCATCACTGTCTTGGGTCCCATGAATGGTTAGAGTAAATGTTTGGGTTCTGATACGCTCCAAGCTGCAGTCACTGCTGTCATTACGAGGGCTTTTTCTCACCACACCCCATCGATCTATACTGGCCAACAGAATGAGGCTATCTGATCCTCTTAGATGATTCTGATACCATCGTATTTCATAGGCAACATTGTCTAGGTGGAGAAAAATGCATATAATTATTTGTAAAGAACTACAGAGGAAAGTTCTAGGTGACAGTGGCAAGAAAAACCTCCAAAGACAACATGGGGAAAAAACTTGAGAGATCCTCATTTTGGTGATACTGGATAGGACAACCATAAATAAACTGCAATGTGCTATATGATGAAATTATATAAAAGGAAATGTAAACACAGAGTTGCATTCACATTATTGGTTGAGATCTTGTACCAATGATGGGAGAATTAAATTGGTAAATTTTGGCAAAATTATTTCTCCTGCTCCCAGAACCAATCCTTCTTAGTTTAACCCCACTGAATCTTGGCATTGTTGTTTAAGGTGTTGCTCAATTATTGTTGTTCATTTAAACATCAAACTATTTTGAAGGTGTTGTCATTCTTTTGTCAACCTATGGGTTCATTATATTAATGTATTCCACATACACCATTATATAAATGTGACTTGTAATTTTCAGATTTGTCTGGTAATTTTTTTTCCAAACACCAGACTAGTATAAAAAATATATAGTGGTAAATCTGGATGTCACAGTATACTGTAGAAATGTCTAATTCAAAAGACATTGAATTAAAGGGTGTATAAAAGTTTTAGACTGGTACTGTATGTCTGGTGTTATTTCTATGTCCTTCCTGTTATAGTAAACATGCTTCAGCAAAAGGTTACTCTCTATCTGTGGTTCCTACAATAGTGGTGGAAAAATCACACTGTCACCCAGAAGAGTAGAGATTCCCTTGTCAGTCTGTTTTTTTCTTAAGGTTTTCTCCTTTTCCAGTTTGCCACAAAAAATACAGTATTTGTCACACTGAAAAGCAATTAGGAAAAGGTCAGATGCAACATGAAAGCTCTTTCACAACGTTAACCATCTCCTGCTAAGAAAGTATTAAAAAAAGAAATCAGTTAGCCAATAACAAAAAACATGGTTGGCAATGCTAGTTCTAACAATGCAGCGATATCAACAAAGTGTAGCATACAGCGCCATCTTGGGAAATGTGTAAAGTGTTTGACTTTCATTGAAAGACAGACAGGAGTACATAAGAGTATATTCTTAAACTGTAAAGGTAATATTTACGGGAGGCTGGAATAGATTATCTGCATTTACATTATTTCCTATGGGACAATGCGTTTCGCAATATGAATTTTCGCCTTTAGAGCTTGCCATGAGAACGGATTAAATTTGCATGCCGAGGTACCACTGTATGTCTCTTCTGTGCCTCTGACCCTTGCTGTATCTATAATGACCACAAAGTATTGTTATGTACATTCCATCACATGACTTAGTCACATTCTGATTACTCACACCTGTTTCACCTAATAAACACTCAATGGTCTAGTTTATCTGTTTCTTTGTCAAGTTTTGTCAAGTCAATTCATGGGTCCATTTGGACATTAAAATCTCCTAGAGATGCTCTGAAACTGGCAAACCATGGGCATTACTAGACCCTTTTTACTGAGGCACTTCCCCCAATATTAATCCCCTGTGCTCAAGTAATATCTCACATTAGAGTTTTAAAAGCTCCTGGATTTGGCAGTGTATAATCTTATCCACAATGTCATAAGAACACGACTGAAACCAAAACTCAAGATAAGTGGCAATGTGTGTGTAAAAATTTTCGATATCGATCTTGATAAAACATTATTGAGTCATTTAGTTGGATATCAGAGAACTCTTTAAAAGAGGCAGGAGGAGATAGGGAAATAGGAGAGACATTTCTTCTAAAAAAATTTCAAGTAAAACCTGGCTGTAGTTGGTGATAAGCTAACTTAAATTCCTCACAGGTGTGGCAAATGTAAACGCCAGAATGATTATATGAATTTGCGTAGGCTGCAGTTGACCAAATTTGGTTTGAGTAGAGAAGAGGAAGACCCACCGGTTAAGTAAACCCACCGTCAACTGAAGGTGATCATGAAAAACATGGTAAATTTTAATGCTTAAAAAATTAAATGCTCAAGACTCAGCTTGGATTTGAGATGCACTCTCAAACTGCCAAGGAAGACTGTTTATTTTCATTTTATGTATTTACCATCGTCCATTGATTATGGACGATTAATAGGAATTAATAGGTCTGGATACAGACCCAGTGCACAGGTGTTCCACTTTAATAGGAACACCTGTGCACTGGGTCTGTATCCAGTTTTCCAATCTATGTTGCACTAACACAATTATAAAATCATGCAGCTACAGGTCAAGTGCTTAAATGTTATTATACACATCAAACATCAGAATGAAGAATAACATTTAATCTTTGTGACTTTAACTGTGGAATGATCTTAGGTCCCAGATAGACTCATTTGAGTATTTCAGAAGCTGCTTTTGTGAGCCAATTCCTGGGACTGGTGGGTCATATCTCCTTATCTCTTATGTCTGACCTCACCAGCTAACTCACTGACCTCAATGGAAAAAGAGGACCAGGTCTGGTCTAGTGGATAGAGCCATACCAACATGCCAGGGGTAGCTCAGTGGGTAAGGCATTGGACTACGGCTCGGAAGATCCCAGGTTCAAACCCCACAACCACCAAGTTGCCACTGATGGGCCTTTGAGCAAGGCCCTTAACCCTCAACTGCTCAGATGTATAATGAGATAAAAATGTAAGTCGCTCTGGATAAGATGCCAAATGCCTAAATGTAAATGTGAAAGCAGTTTTGTGCATGGGGCCTGCTGTTCCAATACCCCAACTCCCCCCCCATATTCAGCAACACACCCAAACACTGAGGAGCGTGAAATTGAACCTGAATGGGGTGAAAGCTGCAAAGTCGTGATGGGCCGTTTACAGTTGGTTTGTTTGATTGAGTTTTTGAAAGGATGCTGAAAAGCCTGGTGCAAATGAACAGACAGGTCAGGGATAATGTTGTGGAGAAGTTTAAAAGGGAATGGTCTAGTTTATAAAATGTCTAGGTTATAAAAAAAAATATCCCAAGCTTTGAAAATCTCATGGATGCTGTTCAATCCATCACCTGAAAATGGTAAGAGTATGGCAAAACTGCAAACCTACCAAGACATGACCATCCACCTAAACTGACAAGCCAGACAAGGAGAGCTTTAATCAGACACACAGCTCAAGCTACAATCTTACAACATAGGTTTGTATATTATAAGCTAAATCTCAAAACATAACGTTACCATCTGCTGGGTATTCTCTCGTTCCCACAACTCAACTGGACCATGAGCACAATCTCGCACCCCCTAGGGCTGATTGCCTGGAGCAGTGCTACCTGTTCTGGTAGGAAAAAATGCTTATTTCCCATTTAAATAGCCAGGGCTGCGTGCAGAGAGCACGGGTCACATTTATTTTTCTGGGGTTTGTCAAATAAATATTTATATATAATAAAAATAAATATTTTTTATAATGGAAAATTGGACGAAACTAATTTTATTATAAAATAAACAATATAAAAGTATACATGTTGTATTTGTAAAAAATATTAATATTTCTATATTTATTTTCATATTGCTTATTTTATTTTATTGTCTCATGTAATTTGTGATTTGTAAACCATTAACCTATGAATTTATGTTCTAATATAATATTTGATAGTGATTATGTGTGTCTTTTGTCAACCAATCAAAGGGGTTGTGATCAGTGTTTCTACTGTCGATGCATACCGCCTTTTAAACCAACGAACGAACGCGCAATAATCCTAGACAACTCAATCCAGCTATACTAATCAACAACAACAGGTGTGCTCGAAGAACCAACTTAGCCAGATCGTAATTAGCACGATGATCTCATTTTAGATGTGTCAATTCATCTCGGATGTGTCAAGCGTAAGAACGGACCCCACGTCTTTTGCCAAGTCACACAAAGAACAGACAGACCGAGGAGAAACATTCTCTATTTGTTATTATAGTATAAGCAATTACTGCACCTTAAATGGCAAAAAATTCAAATTCAGGTGCCACACTTGATGCCACATGCATAAATTGCTGTAATTCCTACACTGGTCACACAGTTTGGATGGAAATACCCTCTGGTTAATGACTTTGCGTTCTCTATTTGATTTCAACCCAGAGTACTGTTGTAAACAGTTAAAATAATAATAACTTTGGCAATATCCCAATATTTATGGACCTGACCACATTTATGGACTGATTTGCTGCATATACTAATATGCAAAACAAAACAAATATGGGTGTCCTGTTTTACAAAAAAAAAATTATAAAATCTTTAAAAATTTCATTTAAAATGTAGATTACACACTGTGGTCTTTCACATACGATTTTAAGCATATGTAGGGTACACTGACATTTACAGCAGAAGTAGCTTTTTCAAGAAATGCAATGAAGTTTTCTACAACAATAAATATGCATACCTGTGTTGGAAGTTCCTGATACAGTGATAATGCAATCTATCTTAACCGTTTCCCAAGGGTAAACACTGGTAGTGTCTGAAGTTATGGAAAGATCAAATGATGGCCCTGAGAAAAACCAGGAAATAAAAAAGAGATTAATGTTAAGCATTTTTTTAAAACTTACCTCTAGTTCACCATTTTGCACCTATACATTTGGAGCAGCTACAAACAACTTTAACGATTTCCCCATCCCTTTTTCATAAATTGTTTATGTGCTTTAAACACAATGTAACAATTATTTTAATGTGCAGTGTTGCTGACTGCCACAAAGTATTTAATCTGCCAAAACATTACAAGAAGAAGAAGAAACCTAACTTTGGGGGTATTTTAGGCTTCTCATCTTTACAGATAAATCCTGCCTTATGGGTGGTAAGAATTTATGACTGGTTAGTGGTTTGCTGCACACGAAGTGACAATCCAGTCATTGCAACTTCCTTAATAAAACACGAAGAGGATAAAAGTAAAGACTGATTGGAAGAGAAGTTCTCATGTGAGAAGAGTTTAATGATCAGGAATGGAAGATTAATTTTTCTCCTTGTCACATCACCTAATGTTACCCCAGATCGGGCAAACAGGCTCAGAAAGAATACTTTTACTCCAACAAAGGTGAAAATGTCAGATTAAGTGTTTACGTGGCTAATATTTACCAGCTGAATAGATTGTCAAAGGTTGTTTTTTTCACAAAGAACACAATTTTTTTAAACAGGAGTTGAAATCGGTTGATTTTTGTCATTTGTAACTGCAACTGTGGCATTATACCAATACCGATGTGGTGGCGCTGTATCATAATCAGCACTGTGCACTGGGAAAGCTGCTGCCAAAGCTGCCACAGAGAAGAAAAGTGCTGGTCCAAACAAAAGTCCCAACAGAGCTTATATTTTACTTACATCTATATAAATAAAAGAAATGATATCTTTACGTTTCATACATTGACGTTTCATACTTTGTTGGAGTAAAAGTATTCTTTCTGAGCCTGTTTGCCCGATCTGGGGTAACATTAGGTGATGTGACAAGGAGGAAAATTAATCTTCCATTCCTGATCATTAAACTCTTCTCACATGAGAACTTCTCTTCCAATCAGTCTTTACTTTTATCTCTAAAGTTAAAATAAGCTACTAATAAGCTACGTGTTCAAAGTAAACAAACACCTGCACCAATAGATAATCATTGAAAAATATTTTTACTGAGATTACGTAAGTGTACTGAAGTAAAGTGGTGTAAGTAAATTTGAATGTGCTGGAGTCGTTATGAGACAAAACTCAATCTTTATCCTATCTACTTTTTTCGATTTCTCATCTGTGATTCACTCTCTTGAGTGTTACCGAACAGGGAGTGTATTTGGTTGACAATATAAGAAGTACAAAGTACAACAAAGGTGTAGGATACTCTACCTTACAATTTTTTTTCTTTGTATTAATAAGTTATGTAGAGAGCTGTACAGAAAGACCGGCAGACATTTATTGTACGTGGCCTTCAGCCTGAAATAATAATATCAGTGATTATATTAAAGCGGATCAGCTTATTTTTAGCTTTAACCTGTTAACCATTTCTACAAACTTTTTACTGGTCAACAATGGGTACTTCAGCTAGTCAAGAATATGTCTGGCGGCTCCCTGATATTTTGTGGCTGTTCAAATAGTTAAATTTTGTTTTTATTAGCCTTACATCACTTGAGTGCAATGGTTTTTCTTTCCACGTGATAGTCTTCGGCCCTGCCGACTGAGTGGTAGTAGTAGCCTTAATGTGGGAGCCCCCTAGTGACGGGGAGGA
>JAQMYK010000010.1:17095301-17110030 GCA_030014345.1 Clarias buthupogon
TTTTTTTTTCCCTTCTTCTTTTTTCCTTTTTTTTTTCTTTCTTTTTTTTCTTTCTTTTTTTTCTTTTTCTGCTGACTGACCTTTGTTGTTGTTTTTTGTGGGGTGGGGGGAGGGGTACGGTTGAAAAAAAAAAAAAAAAGTGTACTATGTATGTATACGTAACTTGTTTATATTTCCAATAAAAAAGACTTTGATCAAAAAAAAAAAAAAAATCCTATAAATATTTAATTACTCATTCTGATACTCATTCAGAATCTTGGGTGGATGGAGAGACACACAGACAGACAGACCAACAGACAGGCAGACGTATAGCTGAAGGCATGGACATAATGCATCCACCAACTACTGGTAAGGCATGGAAAGAAATTACTTAAAATAGAGTTACTTATAAAGCCCATCAAACATTGTTAGCCAGACAAATAGAACAGACAAGATGGATTTTCTTAAGTTGACTTTAGCCAGTTACTAGGGATAAGAATGTAGCAGTCTGGGAACAAAACAAGGAGGGTGTCAATCAACCTCAATTACTCTTTCCAGACCAGAGATTCATCATCTAATCGCCAAGCCTGTTCTATCTATCTCTTTGTTCTTCTTTGTCCTTCTTCTGGTCTTTGTCTTTTTGTATTTTCCCCTGGATACAGTTTTATTTCAATATGAACAAATCATTTGGCAATAGGATAACATTTGCAAAATAGGCATGTATGTGGGTGAGGTTATGATGTGAGAATATGTAAGAAAAAGAGGCACCATTTACTGTATGCTATTTTCTCTTCTTATTATACATTAAATTTAGAAAGTGAGTAACATTGGAGCTTAGCTATGCTCGTATTGCAAAAACTCATATCTGCATCAGGAGCACATATGGAAGTATCCCAAATCAGAACTGAAAAGTTAATCAGATTTAAGTAAAAAAAAAAAAATCTGACTTGGACGAATTCAGTCGGCAATTAAATTTTTTAACCCTTAATAAATTTGTAGATGGTTAGTTTTACAATCATAATCATTGCATAAGTTTTGAATCATGGGCGCTGATCAACACTGTTACTGTGACATATAACTCATATAACACATTTTAACACAATGCGTTTAATGAAGGATGGATTTATCAAGCACCACGATTTGCACTTATAGTATGAAGATTTAGTAAAAATTAAATGAAGAAAATCAGTAAAAAAAATATGGAAACAAACAAAAAAAAACAACAAGCGAGAACATGCAAAGACCATGCACACAGACCTGAGGTGGAAATCGAACCCGAACCCTGGAGATGCACAGCAACAGTGCTAACCACTAAGCCACCATGCTGGCTGTACTATGTTAAGGAAAATGTCTCTGGTGGGTAAAACGAGAACTAGGAAGTGGATGAGGTGGCCTGATCAGACTGATCCATGACAATCCCAGAGAATCATACAGATTCACATTATCATTTCGTTGATGGAAATTATCATCATAGTTATCTTTTACAGTAATTACTATTTATTTTAGTCTCTTCTTCATCATAAAAAATAGATAATCATACAGATATTTTTCGACTAATGTCAATTCCTCTATACTAACACACACACAATAATGAGTTTAATCAGCTGTTTCCAATCAGTAAAATCCCCAAACTGTGCTGGACAGTTGCCTTTCAAGACCATACACATGTATGACTATCTTGGAAACCTGTCTGGCACCCTAGCTCCCAGGATACATTTAACAAAAGCTGCTGGTGTCCCTAAAGGCCTAGGTAATTTCATGTGCCTAGCAAACTCGTGGGCATGCCTTAGTGTGGCTTAGCTGAAAGATTATGCCACCCAGTCATCACCAAGTCGTTCCTCTGGGAGGACTTTAATGCTGGAATCAGGGGATTGCTGTCTTCGCCACATGCATACAAAATTTTTTAAACAATTATAAAACTGGGTGCTTTCCATTTCCACATTCGAATGGTACATTCTACCCTGAGTGGATGATTCAGTAGAGCAACAAGGCACTTCACCTTGGATCTCACAAATGGGTGTTGGCAGGTAGCCCTCGTTCCAGAGGCCAAAGAAAAAAAGCAAGACCCAATGTTCCCATGTGGCCCGTTTAGGGCTCCTGCCACTTTACAGTGGCTAATTGACATCGCCTTGCAGCATCACCAAGCCTTGCTATCACCCGGCTACATGATGTTGTCATCCATTCAGACTTCTAGTCAGCGCTCAGGTGAGAGGAACTAACACTAAACCCCAAAAAGTAACATCTAGGTCTAAATAAGAGAAGTACCTGTATCGGCTGTGGATTACCAAAGCCGTCAAAAAACATGAAAGCTCTCTGCACCTTCCCCAGCCAAAAACAAGAAAACAGGTATGTGCCTTTTTGTGGCTGGCAGGAGATTACAGATGCTTTGTATCTAACTTCTTCTCTGTGGCAGAGGACAAACAATGGAATGACCCATCCAGAAGCTGAAACAGAGCCATACCAGGTCCATAGTCATCTTCACCCCAGACTTACTTTCTCATACCAACAGCCTAGAGACAGGGTCTTGTATGCGGTAAGCCATGTTCGCAGTGGTGGGTCAAATTTTCCAAAAATAAACTCTGGGGTTCAGATGGCACAGCTTAATTATACTATGTCCATTTTTACGTAAGAAGGAAGGAATTACCTAAATGATACCAAAATAGTGCTACCTGTTTGCAAACACATAGGATGATCAACAATAAATATACCATAACATATCAAGGACATTCAAGAGAAGTCATCTTACCCATAAGTGTTTATTAAACACTCATAATACTCATTTACTGTAGGTCCAGATTGTACTGTGCCCAGAACAGTAATATTTTTCCTAATTAAGTTTACTCACCTTCTGGGATGATCCCCACTTTTACAGGGGATGATGTCTTCTCTGCAGCCCGGTACCATTTTCCCCTGCTCTGCTGTATCCATGCTGTCACCCTGCATGAGTAAAGTCCTTTCTCAGATAGCTCAACGTTGTGAATTTCCAGTGTGAATTCACCCTCTCCAACCTGGTTAATGCTAAATATATCTGAAGTTTTTGCCACCACTCCATCCCGACTAAGGTGGGTAAGAATCTCTGTGTTATTCAGCAGCCATGTCACCTCAAGACCTAAGGCTGCAAGGTCATCTGCAGACACCAAGCAAGTGAGATTCAAATTGGCTCCTGGGATAAGGATGGTACTATCCAAGACCTGCACTGTTAGTGAATCAGCTGTAATCAAATAATAAATAAGAAATGGTGTTAATATTACATGAAATTAATGCCTGACAAAAAAGGGGGAAAATATAATTAATATTAATATAAATTAATATTAATAATACTGTAATTACACTGATATAAATTTTGCAGTATTATGCAATCCCCATACTTATTATTTAAAAAGTACTTAAATTAAAATGTTAACATATAGTCAAATGTCTAAAAATATATTATAATAATATGTGACCATAAAAAAGCACCGCTGGTATTGAGTGCACTTATTACATTGCTTTATTTAAGGGTCAGTGTCTGGCCTTTAACAGCTGTGCACTCTCTCTGCATACATCCCAAGCTGTAATTAAGTGTTATGTGGTAAACCTACATAGCAACCCAGTAGGAGTATCCCTGGGAACGAAAGGCAAACAGTTGGGTTTTTGAGAAAAGTCACAGATACTTAATAGTGCAAAAAGTGCGAGAGGGAAAAAAATACATTGCTCCTAACTCTTTTAGATATTAGGACTCACATACTGCACAGTGTAATTAGTTATTATTCCCCAATTTATATAAGTAATTATTTACCTGCACAGTAAATACAGTATGTGATAGAACTAACTTATGCTGCAATTACAGCTGTACATTTTTGCCACTGAGGCTTAACTGGAATGAGGACTTTTAACTGGGACTCCTTAGCATATTTGTGTCTTTGGTTTTGAAGTATTCCACTATAGCTATGGCTATATTATACACATATGGTATTATTGTCCTTTCGCAAGTCCCATCAATCTCCATACTCTTGCAGACGGCAACAGATTTCTTCTAGAACCCTTAACCCTGACCAGTTTCCCTGCATCTGTTGATTTAAAACATCCAGAAAAAATCATGATACCTGCAAAATACTTTACTGTGAGCATAGTGTTGAACAGCATTGTGTTTTCATTAAATGTAGTGTTCTGCAGCAAAGCGAACCATATGTTTACAGTACACTAAAATGCCCTTTGGGAAAACTCAGATAGAATTTCAATTTATTTCTTTATTTCTGATCAAACCCGCTTGTGTGGAATGTCGAGGCAGTGTATTTTTCTGTGAGTTTACCATCTCTCCAACTCCAAATCGACCACTGCTCTCATATTATGTTTTTTTTATTCTATGTTAACTCGCATGAGTTAACTGTAAAACTCACAAGCATTTGACTGAAATCTCACAACCAAAATTTTAATAGATTGTATAGTATATTTAAAATCATAATCTGCCACAAATGTGCAAATCTGCAGTTGTATAGCACTGTGTTTGTGAACTATGATATTCTTTTAACACCAACATAACAAAAATAAATAAGGAAACAAATAATTAACAAATATACGCCATTTATTCACTGTCTGTAGTCCAAATTTTAGATAACTTGTGACTTCAGGCAAATATATATATATATAAATCAAGCATTTTCCATAAACTTGTAATTCCCAATAAATCAAGTAATTCCCATAAACATAATCCTAAACCTTGTGGAAAGCCTTCCCACAGAAGATTTTAAGCTGTTAATAACATTATGGCTAATATTGAGTAGGCCCCCTTTTTGCAATCACCATTATCCCTTTAACTAATTTGGGCTACAGTAGCTTTTCTATTAGATCGGACTACAGCGACCAGCCTTCAATCCCCATGATTATCAGTGAGATTGGGCACTCATTATCCATGTTCTTCCTTGGATCACCTTTAGTAGGTCCTGACCACTGCAAACCGGGAACATCCCGCAAAACTGACCCAGTCCTCTAGACATCACAATTTGTCCCTTGTCAAAGTCACTCAAATCCTTACGCTTGGCCATTTTTTCTGCTTTCAGCACATCAACTTTAGGAAAAAAGCTTTACTTGCTGCCTAATATATCTCACCCACTTCCAGCCACTATTGTAACAAGATATTGAAAATGTAGCCAAATTGTGATGGCTGGACAACTGGGTCAGAGCAACTCCAAAACTGCAGCTCTTTTAGTATTTTTCCCAAAAGTGATCCAAGGAAGGAAAACCGGTCAGATAAACTGTGCGCTGCAATCAAAGTTAAACGTCTTTTACTGTATGATTTATCCCAATTGCCCACTAGACCCAGTCTGACTATACAACGGGTGGCCATCCTTACTGGTTGCTGTAAAAATTGTTAATAAAAATGCACACCAGATTTGTGGATGCAAATGTACATACAGCATAAAGATGTTGTCAGGATAGGTTTAGTTGTGTACTGTTTGTCATTTCAAAAAAGCTGGGAGAGCAAAGCTAAGCTGTATGCATGGTTGTATATGTCTGCAAGGTCAAAAGTACGATTCTGATTCTGAAAAGTACCAAAAAAGCACTGACAGAAAGGAAAGGAAAATAAAACCAAGCAAAATCTTCCACTGAAATTTGCTCCTGAGCGTTTTTACATGGTTCTATAGTCATGCTGAAACCTTTTGGAAATGACCATGAAATAATGCAGTTATGTGATCACTATGCTCTCTATACTTTTACTCTATGTTTCCACAGATTGGAACCACTGGTGTTCAAGTAGCAACTGAATTACACAATTGTATAATTAATATAATGCTAATTTGCACAATGGGAATCATTATCGGATTATAGTCATTATCTTAATTTCACTGTAGAAATGTTTATGGAAGTGATATATTAGGTGTGTAAAATAGAGCATTTTTATAACTGGATCTCACCTGTTGGGATAACAGCCACTTCACCTATGACCTCTGCCTTTTCCTGTATCCTGTTCCAGGTGCTCTGCTCTCTGGTCCACTGTTTGGCAGTACACAAGTAAGTCCCATGATCTGCAGGAATTGCTCCAGAGAGTACCAGTTTGTAGGAACCAGTATTGTCCAGATGCAAACGCATTTCACCGTCTGCATAACGTTGGAAAAAATCCTTTCCAATAGTAATAGCTGAATCCGGTCCAAAAGTAAGTAGCTCCTGCTCTAGTGACTGATCCTTTTTAACAGACCATGTAACTGAAAGGTAAATTCCTTCAGTGAAGGCTTGAGTGATGTTGCAGTGAAGATTGATTAATCTGCCCTCATGGACTAAAGGGGCTGGAGCTTCAGGAAGCACAACCAGTGTATTAGAAATTACTGCGTGCAAAAAAAGAAATGAAGAGGAAACATTTTAGCACAAATAAGGATATATAGAATATATATATATTCACTCATACACACAGAGGTATGCACAAGCACTTTGTCTGTCCAGAGTTGAATAACCTGCTTTTTCCTACAGTACTGTATATTGCAATAATTAGTTGGAAATTAGTACTGCACAATTAACCGCATAAAAATCAAAATCACAATATGGACCTGTGCAATCATTTAATAGTAAAAGAATGCACTTAATTACGGGCAATATATGTATAGTCTGGAATTTATGTAACGTTTGTAAGTAATTTAAATATACCTTGGATACCAAGTGGAACCGTGGATTATGAGTAACTTGGTCTGCAAGTCTTTCGCAAGACGAGGAAAAACTTTAAATAAATATTTGGTAAAAAAGGGAGGTCTTGAAATATAAGCAGTATTGTGGGTAATCGTCTCCCATGTTCAGTCTCAGTACGCATCCGTCACTCCTATAGTATACATATACTGTCTACTATAACACATAAAGCATTTTTTATTTTGTGTTTGTATATATATATGTGTGTGTGTGTGTGTGTGTGTGTGTGTGTGTGTGTGTGTGTGTGTGTGAGCCCGCTTGTGAGTGTGAGAGTCTCTGTTGGTAAACTGGTGTGTGTGTAAAAGTCATCCCCTTCCTCCTCCTCTCAGTACAGCCACGGTTCTTTTCAAAGGTAAAGTGTAGGTTAATTTGTTTTATTTTTCCTTAAAAATATATACTGTTTATTTATTTTTTTAAATAATTTTAATTGATGAGAATCATCCCTTTAATGAGATCATTTGTCCAATTATTTACTGTTAGCCTAGACAATAACCATTGAATACTAAAGGGTGCATTGTATCATTACGTATCAAAGTTTAAGTTGCAATCATAATATGTGTCAAAATAATTGCAATGTGATTTTTTAAATCAAATAGTTCAGCCCTAACAGTTACTGAGAATAGTGTTAAAAATTGGGAACTGTTTTATTTTGACATTTTGCTGACTGTAAGGTAAAAGTTATGAGTTGAAATTGAAAAAATTGAAAGCTAGCTTTTATAGCTAGCAGCAGGATTTACCCTGGCACAAAAGGCAGAATCACATAGTGTGGACTGCAGTGTGGTCTATACTAAAAAGCCAACCAATATTCTAGTCCAATCCTCCCACTGCAAGCATTAAGGCTGACAGAAGAATCACATTTGCAGATATAAACAGTAATAACGTATTACTTTATTTATTGTATACATGCCATGTCTGAGGCAGAACTATGATATTTTACTATTGATTCACAAGAACCATACATCCCTTCTCTTTCAACTGGTAATTCAGAAAAAGCTGCCATTTTGGCTTTTTAGAAATAATGTATATAAAATAAAAAAAGAAAGAAAGAAGGAAAGAAATAAGTATATACGACAATTTTCAACCTGTTGGCTTAAAAGAGCCACCAGAGGATGTTCTGGGCTAGTTTACAAGTACTATTTTATTATCAGCTTGAACAAATCTCCCAGATGCAGCCAGCTGCAGTCCTTGATGAGCAGTAAGAAGGAAGTGTGGACCTTCTGCTATAAGGAAGGGACATCTGACATGTAATTTAAGAAATCAGTTTAAGAAGCTGCAATAGTTCATGTTTAGTTGTTAGAAGGTTAGATGTTAGAAGTTTATTATTTTTCTTGATCAGCTTTGACAGTTTTTTTCCTTCTAAATTACACGATTTGATCCACCTAAATTAATGTTGCGTCTTCATTCGGCCAAAAAAAAAAATCACCGAAACATTGAGACTGCTTTCACACCAGACGTGAGTGATTCATACCCTTTCATTCACATTACTGTTATTCCATACTCGAGTACACCTATGCATTCACACTTTTTCATAAAGTAAGTGGAAGTATGGACCTATTTGGTTTGTGAGCTGCCAATGAACAAAAAGAGAAGAATTTTTCAAAGAGGTAACCTTGGAAGAGGTCAAGGAGGTCATGCGTTATGCTTAATAATGATATTTCAATAACAAAGGCCAAGAGGAACCTTCCGTGTGGAGGAGACAGGTGGTGCCAATGACATTGCATTCTAAATAGTGGTCCATTTTATGCTTCGGTACAGTCGGTACATATTTGATTCGAGCCATGTTAGTGTAACATGGCTCGAAGTTACAGTTGTATTGTAAGTTGTATTGTACTCTCAAATCACAAATGTTCAAATCTTTGGGGTCAAGGGCACATGAGTCCAGGACACAGACTGTAGTGTGAAAGCACCCAGTCTGAATACTGAATTACAGAGTACTACATACAGTATCAGGACAACATGTTATTATCCAGTTAAATGCCTTCAACCTTTTATGAGATTTTAAAAAGCAAATCAACTTACCTCTCAGCAGCACGTCTGCATCATAGTTTCCACTGATAACAGAATCTGTGCTGGGGGTGATGCAAGTGAAAATGCCACTGTCAGTCACCCTGGGTTGTTTAATCCTTAGCTCCACTGTGCTTCCATTAATTCTTTTAACAGTGATGTCATCAGTAAACACCCGAGTCTTCAAAGACTGGTCTGGAAATGTGGAGTCGAACGTGGAAATAATCTGAATGGTTTCTGACCCTTTTGTTGCTTTCCACTCAAACTCCTGCTCCTTGGGGCCCTGATAATCTGATACTTCACAACGCAAAGACAGTGTCTCACCTTCTACCCGGATAAGAGGGCCTGCTGGTAGTGACACCTTTCGACCGACTGTCAAACCTAAACAGCCAACAAGTGTAAATATTATGCTGTAATTTAATCATGTTACATTGTGTTAAACTGATGATAACACATTTGCAATGATTACATTAAGCATGCACACAGTTAAATAAAAGGGCTATCTGAGGAAAAAGGTAAATGCTGTTTAAACAGGAGCCACAAATTTTGGGGAGAAGAATAAGAGTAAGGAGTATTGAGCTCTAGTACTAGTAGATAGTACAGTCAAACAGTAATTTACAGACCCTAATTCATGATTATCTATGGGGTGCAAAGTGCACTGTTAAACTTCAAACCAACATCAACACTGACCCTTTTTTTGTTTGTTTGTTTTAAATAGAATTTTATTAGTTGCTTTTAATAATATTTTATCATTTGGGGTGGAAAATGTATTGAACCCTGGCAACCCTGCTTAATGCATTAAGCACTTCTACTGCACCTTGCCCATGACAAGAGGAAACACACCTGCTGCAGCATAGACATCTGTTGTGATTTATTGTGCACGGCGACCATTTAGATGTCAGGTTTCAGCATTAGTGTTCCCTCACTAAGTTCGATGGGTGACTTTGACAAATGCAATTATTAAATGGTGCTTGTCACAATAGGGACCATAAAATAAATACATCATGAAATTAATTTATCATTAAATATCGAAATCATGAAATAAATAAAATTATCAATAAATAAATCAATAGGCCTAAATGAATCAATACATAAAACAAAAATATACTCTTAAATAGTCTACTATTTGCAATCAGATTTAGTATAGTATCTATGTTTATATTTCAAATATTGTGAATTATATTATATTGTCACATTCCACCCCTTTCTCCCCCATGTGTATCTGCCAATTACCATGTTATACAGTTGTCCTGACTCATTCAGATCAACCAGCTATACAAATTGGGCAATCCGATCAAATACAGTTCTAACGTAGACGGAACATGAAAGAATTCCTATAGTGTATATATAGTGTGTATATAATGTATATATAGTGTATATAAGTGTATATGTATATATAAGTGTATGTATTTAAAGTCTTGCTGCACCAGTACAATTCCTTTTATGTAAAAGTACTGTAAGCCTTGGTTTCGTTTACTTACACATATACATACGCACTAATTTTACATTTTACACACGGATTCTTTAGCACACATACTGTACATATTCGCTGTCACATGTGTGACTCTACCACTGAACTCACCCGGTGTGAAACACAAGCTGATCAGGAGGAAAAGAGTCCTCGCGTCCGGGCAGCGCGTGAGTCCTACTAACCGTCCGCCCTTCTCACACATGGCACCTGACATTCGATATCTCACGCGCAGTTTTTATTCGTATTCCAGTTTCACAACACGAGGAGTCACCGAGTCTCTTCCTGTATCGGGGGAGATTCAGGCTGAGGTTTGACCAGGACAGCCCACTAGTTCGGGATAAACCTCCGGGCAGAACAGGGCTGTGGACTGGAAGTGGCTGTTCTGCGGCACCCACGAAGTGTGACGAAACTTTTTACGACCGGTGAACGGCGACATTGCACACCGCCTCTAACATGAGTAAAGTCAAGGTGTGTTAATCCAGACTGGGAAGCAGTGTACATTTTTTTTTTTTTTTTTTTGGTAGTAGTTGAAATTCCAAGTTGGATAGTGAGAAGAGATACTTGGTTAGAAAGAGCTGCTCAGTTCCCGGTTGGCTAGGGGAAGTACCTGCTCAGGTGACTCTGCCTCATGCCACTACACTGCTGCATGGGTCATTTTACAAAAAGCATAGTTCTGTTCTGTCACTTAGTTTTGCTGATACCAAAATCATTTGAATTAACATAGACACATTACTTATATACTGTACTTTGAAAAAAATAATTATAATTTTAAGGCCTCGTCACTATGATCATACATGGAAATGGGACCATATACTTTTCATCTAAAGATTTTTTGTTCATGAAATAAATCTGATGAAAATACTGGAAAAGGTCTGTCAGGCAGATACTGGAACTGCCTGAGGTTAAACATGCACCAAAAATTCAATCAAAATGTTGAGCAGAAGTGAAGTTATGAGCATGCCAGATTATAAACCACAAGTTTTGACAGCATATTGTGCATGTGTCAAACTGTGGGCGTGTCTTAAATCAACCACTGGAGATATGAGTGAGAGGTAGAGGAGAGCTCAGAGAAAGGCATGGCATGTTAACCAACAAGATAGAGATAAAGGATGAGAACAGAGCAGTCAGTTCTGAGTCTGAACCAGAAATATCTCCTACACCAACGTAGACCTGGAACATGATTTTAAAAATTAACAGAAAGAGAATTTAAATAGAATATACATTATGCATTTATTCAGTTTTTAATGTAGTGTTTGAAATGAGCAGATTAAATTGACCAGTTGAAACACTTGAAATGATATTTGAAAAATCATCATAATATATCATATATTTGAAATTAATTGCAATGTAAACATAAAAAAGTAAAATGTTTCAAATTAACCCCTCGTGATTGTTGTTTCACTGTGTCATCATCATGGGTGTTAAAATATGTTTTTACTGTGGTCTGATAGTTTAAATGTATTTTTAAACTATCAGACCACATGTATTTTTTTAAAAAAATATTTTTCAGCTGATTGGTTATGCCATTATAATTTCCATAAAAAAGATATGAAGTATTTTTTGATCAAATGTTTTTCAATTATTATTGGTTAGAAAGAATAAATGACAGTGAAAGTTACATAAATACGTATGTCAAAGTGGAACACAGTGGACACCTTGGATTGCGAGTACCTTGGATCTGCAAGTGTTTCGCAAGATGACCATTCATGCGTGTGTTTACTGTTTACTATAACTGTGACCACGTGTGTGTGCGTACAGCATTTTTTATTTTGTGTTTGTATGTCTGTGTGTATGTGTGTGTGTGTGTGCACACGCTTGTATGAGTGA
Source organism: Clarias buthupogon (assembly GCA_030014345.1). NCBI lineage: Eukaryota > Metazoa > Chordata > Actinopteri > Siluriformes > Clariidae > Clarias > Clarias buthupogon. The sequence goes on from JAQMYK010000010.1 coordinate 17,107,237, forward strand.
AAATATCTGTCGATAAACTTGTGTGTGTGCACGTGGGTGTCCTACACAGTGGCCCCCTTCTGTCTCATCTCCTCTCTCTGGCCACCTGTCTGCAAGCTGGTGTGTGTGTGTGTGTGTGTGTGTGTGTGTGTGTGTGTGTGTGTGTGTGTGTTTGTGTGTGTGTGTGTGTGTGTGCTCGTGTGTGAGTGAGAGTCTCTATAGGTAAACTGGTGTTTACCTATAAACCCTAGTTGTGCGCACACGCTTGTCTCACACAGTATCCCCCCACCCCCTCCACCTCCTCTCTGCTCTTTGGTCTCAATCACTACAGCCACGATTCTTTTCATAGGTAAAGTGCAGGTTAATATTTTGTATGAATTATTAAATGAGTGTTTTGATATACAAGCACATTTCCCGGAACGAATTATGCTCGTAATACAAGGTTTAACCATATTTAAAATTATGCAGTTACAGTATATGTGAAATATACATAGTATAGTACTCTTTGTTCCCATCATTTATCTACTCTGCCTTTAACTAAATATTATGTATAATGAGAAAAAATATATGTAATATGTACAAGCATTTGGTTTAGTTTTTTATTTTAGATAACAGCAATGACAAAACAACAGTAGATGAATTCTTTCATTAAATGTAGAAAAATAATAAAATGTATTAAGCTCTACTTTTTGTGGATTTATAAAGTTCCAAAGGAAGTTATTGCTATTAAAGAAGTTCTAAAGAAGGTTTTTATTCAAATTACCCAAATTCCACTTGTTCTGTAGAATAAGCCACATATACTGTAACCTGAAAAAACATATGGAAAAGGCTGTTTAAGCTTTTTCTCAGAATAAGTATGTCAAGTGTCGTACAAAATACATTTTATGAAAAATGGGTCTTTGTTCCATAGTATGTGTTTCTGTTCACATGTGTCACTTCAGTCCTAACCTTAAAATGGGAAAGAATGGCTGCTCCTACCTGGCAGGTAAGCCATGTAAACCACTGTAAACACACCTGGCACTAGTGCTCCCACTACCTTGTAAATGTACTATTTCCCTTTAAATTATAGATGAATCTGACTCTATCAACTTATACAACTTATTCAAGTGTACAATATGATAATGAACACTTGATGATTATCATTTGCTGAGGGATATGCACCAATACTTCCCACACATGACTAGTAAATCAGCATTTTAAATTAAATATTTAATCAATAGACAGTGTCAATCCATTGCTTTCCATTTTGCTTGTCATAAACTTCAATTCATAAACTTCAATTCAATTCAATCTTATCAATTCAATCTTGTACAGTATAGGACTTTTAACAACATTGTCGCAAAGTAGCTTTACAGAATCAAAAGATTATGAAAATAAGAAAAATGACATATTGCATAAGTCAGTTGACATGTGCATCTAAAATGACCTGAGAATATGACACAATACAAGCCCCACCCCTTCTTCCCCATCCATGTTCAAACTGTGCAGTCATGCCTGCTTCGACAGAAACTGGAATGTGCACATTTTTTAGGTTTTACAATAACCACCAGGCAAGTGACGACAACCTAACAGAATCTGGTTGTACTGTAAAACCCTGTATATTTGTACATTCCAGTTTCTATTACATGCAACTGTTTTGCCGAAGTACTTAACAGACTAAGATCATAGATAAAATGATGCAGAAAAGTGGTGCATCTGCTGAAAACTAGGTAATGCTTAACAACTTTTAATGCCATGAATACAATAAAGAATGCTGTGTAGGGTGCATATCGGGGCCAGATAGTTCGGAAATAAAGGGAATGATTTATTGCATCTGAACACTCAAATACTTATCTAAATGAGTATTATAAAATTCGTAAAAATACTTTGTGAAGCTAGCAGGTTTACTTAACCATACACTGAGTTTCTCCTCCCCTTTAGCTGAAACCTGCAGACTGAAGGTGGTCAGACATTGCAAGGTTGAAACTGAAGCACCGATATTTTGAAATCTCTATTAGGAGAGGGTGATCTGACCACACATGGATGACATATAATTCCTTTATAATTATCTGTTTGAGTGTTACTGTAACTATTTGTTGATCCTAAAAAATCGTCAAAATCTGGGTATCTCAGTAACCTTTTGCCAATGTTCCCTTCCCTATTTTTGCTAATTTCGTCAAAGCAAAAATAATGACGAAAAATATTTGTCGATGATCTTTTTTCCTGTGACTAAGATGAGATGATGACAAGACGTCATGGATATCAATGAACAGTGACAGTGATGAAGTCAGCATGCAATATCGTTGATGAAAAAAGATGAGACTAAAATGTGGTTTTAAAAAGATAAAAACTAATAAAATTTCTGTCTTTCTTTTTGTCACAAACCACAGCAATGCAGAGTTCATTCATTATGGCCTGATAAGTAGTATTTCACAGGTCACAGCGCTCTGCATATCAGGAGTAAATGGGTAGCTCTGTTGTCTTTAACTCCTCGTCATCACAGCAGTATTACTCAGGTCAAAGAGAAGAGGCGATATTTGGGCACATTTTCTTCACATTGAACCGGAGAAAAAAAGCCAGTGTGCAGTAATATCGGAGGGGAAACAGTGTGGGCACACAATTGCTGGGAAAAATACCACACCATAAAAATCACCTAGTTTTACAGCCTCTTTGTGGTAATTATGTTTTGTTACATGTGATGTATTTTATTTCATTTTATAGAAATGTTAAACCTCTGCCAAATACATTAAGCTAATAGTTGTCATGTCTGTTGAAAAGGAGGCGAACGCAGATGCAGGTTAACACTCAAAAGTTTATTATCCCAAAAGAATGTCCA
>JAQMYK010000010.1:17114084-17124206 GCA_030014345.1 Clarias buthupogon
AAATTATTCAATCAGTAGTACTGACACTCTGTGTGGACAAATGGCAGGGACTTAATTAACGCGAGCTTGTCACACTTGCTGTGAATTTAAAAATAGCATTACCTTCAGAAATGCATAATTTGCACATCAACAGCAAAGGAGTGAAAGGGGGACACAAATTGATACATTTGAGCATTCATGAATGACAACTTTATGACATTATTTTTGACATGGTTGCACTTTTATCTCTGTGTCAACACATACTGTATCGGACTAACAACTAAAAGTTGTTTTCTGTATTTATAGAATTTCATATTTATTTGAATATGTTCTCATTCATATTCTATTTTTGCTATTACTATAGTCATATTCTCCTGCTTGAATACTCTATTTTCCTTTTTTAATGTTTTGGTCATGGGCGGTTGTAAAAGCATTTCTCTGAATATCATATTGTGTACTGTATGTGAAAATGTGAATTTGATTTGAAGCAAAAATTCACATTCGTTAGCATGATCTATTATATAAATAAACGTCATGTTACAACTTCTTTCATTTTAACATTGCTTCCTTTTTAACAGAATGTCAACACATAAGAGTGTAAATCAGCTTTCACGTAATGTGAAAATCAGATTTCTTGTAATGATTTATTATGAACACATAGAAAAGTACATGTAAAAGAAACTTCTTAATTTTGGATTACCTGACCGAGGTGGTTTAATGATTGTTTTGTAAACAATCACATGTGTGATCCCAATTCGTTATTAAAGTGTCAAAAAACATTTTTCAAAACTTCAAGATCTACGTGATTCTGAGTTTGAACAAACCGAAGAACTCGACTGCTTCGAGTCGAAGAACCGATCACTTAAAGCACAAATGTATTAAGGAATGTACTTTATTAAACATTCAAAAAACAAAAACATGTGACAGATTGGATTAAACAATGATAAAAATGTCAGGAATATATTTCAATTCCTAGAACGTAATGTACGACTGTTGAAAGAATTCCTTGATTTTCGTACCATATTCATATCAGAAACAATGTTAATTTATTGTATGTTAAAAAATTTCTTTTAAAACGTCATTCAACTTGAAGATAGGAGAATATGAAGAACTATTAAGAATTGTTTCAGCATCAGCAGCCTAAATGTCAAAGTGATGATCATTTCCAGCACATTCATGCATTTTAGCATACATATTGAATAAGAACACGGGAAACGCTTTTTCTCAGCACCAGGAGCATAAAACTAAAAGGAATGATCATTTCCAGCATATTCATCCAATCTAGCATACATGTTGAATAACAACTTTTTTTGTTATTCTTTTACACATTTTTATGATTAAAAATGCATATGAACTCATTTTGAATGTTTTACATCACCATGCATTAGATGTGTGTGAAAACCGCTTTTCTGAGCTCGTACAGCGCTAAGAACAGGGGAAACGCTTTTTCTCAGCCCCAGGAGCATCAAACTAAAAGGAATGATCATTTCCAGCATACTGTATTCATCCATTCTAGCATACATGTTGAATAACAACTTTTTTCTTATTCTTTTTGACATTTTGATGATGAAAAATGCATATAAACTCGTTTTGAATGTTTTACATCACCATGCATTAGATGTGTGTGAAAACCGCTTTCCTGAGGTCGGACAGCGCTAAGAACACGGGAAACGCTTTTTCTCAGCACCAGGAGCAGAAAAGTCAAAGGAATGATCATTTAAAACACATTGATGTATTTTGGCATAGATGTTGAATAACAACTTTTTAGTTTTTCTTTTACACATTTTCATGATGAAAAATGGATATGAACTCGTTTTGACTCTACCTCCAGAGTGCTTTACCAATAAGCTTATATGTGTTGGCTCATAAGGAGATCCTTTTTTTCCTCCACATGTTGGTTTTTTACTTTAGCAGAAGTTAATTTTGGTCCATAACTTTTTAGGCTTTTTGCTGCATTTTTATTAGTTTCTTTTTTTGCAAATAAGTCACTGCTGTTTGTTTGTTTTTTTGTTTGTTTTTTTAACAGCCCCTACAATTTCTGGCATTAGCTGTTGTTAGTTCCTGTCTGGTTCTTAGTACACTAGTAATTCTTTGCATGTTTTTGGCAAACCGTTGTACTGGCTGTGACCAGTGCGTCTTCATTGTATAATGTATAAAGTTAGGAGATTTATAACATTGGGTATGTACTACTGCAATTACAACTTTCACTTTTTATTGTAAAGATTTTGTAAGTTTTGCAAGGTCACATTTCATACAGTAGCATTTTTTGATGTGATCTTATCTTGCCCACTTAGCTTTGGACAAAGAGTAAAGTGGCCCATTACCAAAAATGAATTTGACACCCCTGTGACAGGATCCTTTTAAATCTTGCCATTATTTTGACATTGCTTTGCTTGCTTAAAAGCAGCTAGACATATTTTAGTCAGAGATCAGATATGTAGAAAATCATGCAGATACAAAGTGATACTTGACAATGGCATGGTTATTGGGGCTAAATGGGCTAAATGGTTTAAGTATTTCAGAAGCTGCTTATATTCTCATGGAACGCAAATAACCACACTTTACAACTGTAGTGAGCAGGAAAGCATCTCAGTATGCCAACTCTTCAAGCAACCAACTACCTATCCTACATGCACTACTTCACTGATGCACTTCTCGTCCAGCACCCATGGGCATCTCAGTGCAAAAAAGATTGAACCAAAGTGAACAAAAGGATGTAAGAATGTAATAAAATTTTGAAATAAAACTTTTAAAAAGTTTTAAAAACAAATGTCAAACTCCAGAATCTTGTGAGGCATAAAAGGGCTTAAGCTTAAATGATAAAATTAGAAATGATAGGTGACCCACAATATGAAAATTAAGATTCATATGTTAAAGTTGATTTAAGAGAGATATGAATGTAATGGACCCAGCTTTGTGCTTAAAACCTGAAATAAGAAAAGCATAAATAGTATGTATAAAATGTATGTTACACAGAGAAAGCCTGTAATATTATGTGGAAGAAGGGATTATTAATTAAAATCAGAAAATATGGGGTTAAATAAAGGATATATATGTGGACCAAGAACTTCCTGACTCAAAGAACAATTCAAATAATTAATGGAAAAAGAAATGTAGAAAATTTTGCGGATGGAATGGTCACTGATTGCTTCCCATTATGATAAACAATTGTTTGTTTGTTCTTAATAATGAGAAAGGGTTAGGATTGTCTCTCTTTGCAGGTAATGGGGCAATTTGGAAAACAGACAGGAATATAAATTTAAGAAAAGTAACTGATCTAACTAAAACTTAGACAAATAAATATAGGATCTATATGGACGTATAACAGTGCCAAAATTCCATAGCATGGTTTACATTGAACTAAACACACACACATCTGCAAGATTAGTTTTCAGTTAGAATAGTTAGAAATCGTGACCCCTCCATACCAATTGGTGGCGGTAGTGCATCATTACGCTGCTTTCCAACTGCCATGAAACGTCGATGAGAAGAAGAAGAAAACAGTCTCCGTATCACGCGGAAGTGGAGGCGCGACAGTTGCTGCAGTAGTGTTTCAGGTGTGTAATATCGGCGTTTTGAAATACGAATATAGTTATATTCTATATTATGAGCAAAAATAATCTCTTTGTAATAATCTGAAACATTTATTGCTTCCCAGAACGTCTAAACGTTAAGCGTTTTTGAAACGTTTTGAAAGTAATTTATATTCTTTTCATACAAAATATTGCATTGTATGAGATATAACACAGGTTACAGATTTTTAGATCAGATAAGGTTGCTGAAATGCCATGTTTTTGTTTTTCCAAACTCAACTTGTCTGCTCTTTTTGGAGACAAGTGGCTTTCATTTTTTGTAATTCTGCTATGCACGGTTGTTCAGTGTTCTCCTAATAGTGGACTCCTGGTCAATGAGATATGTGTTTTAAGTCGCGTGGAAGTTACTCTTTGTGATCTCTTGAACACACTTTGCTCTTGGAGTTTGTTGGTTGATAACTCCTGGGGAAGGTAACAATGGTCTGGAATTTCCTCTATTTGTTCACAGTCTATTTGACTGAGGATTGGTGAAGTCCAAACTCTTGAAACCACCTGACCAAGGCTCAATTATCCCAAAAAAATATAATAATGATTATTTGGTCAATATTGAGGTCATGATTATTTAGCAGGATTACTCACTAATATTAGACACTTTATGCATTTATTGAACTTTTAAAAAGAAATGTCTATCCATCACAATTTGGCTATTCTCAAAGTTGCGCAGATGCTTATGCTTGCCTATTTTTCCTGTTTCCAATGCATCTACATCAATAACTGCCTATTCACTTGCTTATCTTATAGCCCGTATCACCAAGCCATGGAAAGTGACTGCTTAAACCTCCTGCCATCTGTTTTTGAAGTTCTGTCTGATTCCAAACTATTGCTACATGATGACACATCTCTGGAAAAGCTTCTTGATTATTTTAAGGACCTAATAGTGCAAAGTAAGTACTGTACATTTAAGTGGAAGTAATGTTAAGGTCATATTTCAATCTCCATAAAATATTTATTGAGAAACTGAAAACAAATCACAAATATTCAAAATTGAATAAAGAAAAGAATAAGTCACAGAAGAATCAGAATAAAACAGAAGTAAAAGGCTGAAGACAATAAGAACCCCTACAAAACTGTTTTTCTTATGCCCCTGCCTCCCAAGAGCGTGCACACACCCAAGTAGCCCATGCATGCTTGGCCAAATACAAGGGGATGCAGACACACAAACACAGAGAAAATCAGTAGGGGGGAAGTAATGACAATAAATTAATAGTAACAATGCGTATAATCTCAGATTTCACAATGGCTGGTGACAATTAAGAATAAGAGTTCAGGGTTCTAGATTTTTAAGAAAATTCAAGAGAAAAAAAATTGTGAGATTCCACTGTCTAATATTCAGCACCTGGGAGAATTTCCATCACATCATAATGATCTTTTCAACAGCTGCTAGATCTACTAGAGCAGCACTTTTATTTGAACTGGAGATTTTTTTTTTGACAGATCATTTCGTATCATGACCATTACGGTTACTGGCACCGATACTAAGATAAAATCTGACAGCATGAATGCAACATCAGCACAGAACTGTGCAACTGGTGTGCAATTTCACATCATGTGTGGGAATGTTTCAGAAGACCTTAGAGTACAAAAGCTGCACAGGGGAGAGTTTGTCAGTTTCATATAGTGAAGCTTGCATAGCGTAAGAGATGTACTTTGTATAAATTTGAGGTAAAATAGCTGATGATCAGCGTTGCAAGAAGCCTCCTTTATCCTAACCCAAGTTGGATCCTTCAGTTGAAATCTGGATCCAGCATACAATAATCTTTTTTTTTTTTTTTTGGAAAGTTAAACAAAATACGTATACCATTATATAAAATGGTAAATATTTTTGTTTAGTGATTTATTTTCCACATTCTACAACAATACTGGGGATTTCAAAACTTTGAAAAAACATATGGAAGTAGGTAATTATGGTGTAACAACAACAGTCGGTTGTTATTTTAAGACATGAAGGGGAGCTGTTCTGGAATAGTTCTTGCAAGAACCATCAAGCACCATGATGAAACTGGCTCTCAAGAAGACCTTTCCAGGAAAACAAGACCAAAACTTTCCTCTGCTGCAGCACCTCAGATTAGAGCCATTATGAAGGATTGCAGATCATGAGTAGCAGATAGATCTCAATATCAACTGTTCATATATATATATATATTGACCTCATTGTGTGTGTGTGTGTGTGTATATATATATATATATATATAACATACACACACACACAATGAGGTCAATAAGTATTTGATCACCCTGTGATTTTGCAAGTTCTCTTACTTAGAAATCATGGAGGGGTCTACAAATTTCAGCATAGGTGCATTTCCACTGTGAGAGACAGAATCCAAAAAGAAATATCTGGAAATCACATTGTATGATTTTTTTTCAACAATTTATTTGTGAATTACTGTGTCAAATAAGTATTTGATCACTTGAGTAAAAAAGAAAATTAATATTTGGTACAGAAGCCTTTGTTAACAATTACAAAGGTCAAACGGTTCCTGTAGTAATTCACCAGGTTTGCACACACTGCAGGAGGGGTTTTGGCCCATTGCCAAATATATATATATATATAATACACACACACAGTGGGGCAAAAAAGTATTTAGTCAGCCACCAATTGTGCAACTTCTCCCACTTAAAATGATGAGAGAGGCCTGCAATTTTCATCATAGGTATACCTCAACTATGAGAGATAAAGTAAGAAAAAGAAATCCAGAAAATTATATTGTAGGATTAAAAAATATATATGTATTTGCAAATTATGGTGGAAAATAAGTATTTGGTCACCTACAAACAAGCAAGATTTCTGGCTCTCACAGACCTGTGACTCCTCCGTCCTCCACTTGTTATCTGTATTAATGGCATCTGTTATCAGTATAAAAGACAACCGTTTACTACCTCAAACACATGGGGGGCCTAGTGAATGACCTGCAGAGAGCCGGGACCAAAGTAACAAAGGCTACCATGAGTAATACACTGCGCCGCCAGGGCCTCAAATCCTGCAGTGCCAGACATGTCCCCCTGATTAAGCCAGTACATGTCCAGGCCCTTCTGAAGTTTGATAGAGAGCATTTGGATGATCCAGAAGAGGATTGGGAGAATGTCATATGGTCAGATGATACCAAATAGAACTTTTTGGTAAAAACTCAACTTGTCATGTTTGGAGGAGAAAGAATGCTGAGTTGCATCCAAAGAACACCATACCTACTGTGAAGCATGGGGGTGGAAACATCATGCTTTGGGGCTGTTTTTCTGCAAGGGGACCAGGACGACTGATCCGTGTAACGGAAAGAATGAATGGGGCGAGTGAAAACCTCCTTCCATCAGCAAGGGCATTGAAGATGAAACGTGGTTGGGTCTTTCAGTATGGCAATGATCCCAAACACACCGCCCGAGCAATGAAGGAGTGGCTTCGTAAGAATCATTGGGTATGTCCTGGAGTGGCCTAGCCAGTCTCCAGTTCTCAACCCCATAGAAAATTTTTGGAGGGTGGTGAAAGTCCGTGTTGCACAGCGAACAGCCCCAAAACATCAACAGGAATGGTCCAAAATACCAGCAACAGTGTATGAAAACCTTGTGAAGACTTACAGAAATGTTTGAGCTCTGTCATTGCCAACAAAGGGTATGTAACAAAGTATTGAGAGGAAATTTTGTTATTGACCAAATACTTATTTTCCAAAATAATTTGCAAATAAATTCTTTAAAAATCCTACAATGTGATTTTCTAGATTTTTTTTTCTTATTTTGTCTCTCATAGTTGAGGTATACCTATGATGAAAATTACAGGCCTCTCTCATCTTTTTAAGTGGGAGAAGTTGCATAATTGGTGGCTGACTAAATACTTTTTTGCCCCACTGTGTATATGTGTTTGTGTATGTATGTTGTCCAGTGGTTGGACAATGAAACTGAATCACTGGCCAATTAGTGTTGAGGTTTCATGGCTAAATTTGACCACAGTAGGAGCAGAGTGTGAAGGTTTAATTATCAGAGTAATGCAAATTAACACTATCAAAGCGAGGTGATGATGTCATCACTATGATGTCATAATGCTGATGTTGCAAAGCTTATTGTTTGTACCACCAATTTAAAGCAACTTACAGGTGTTTATTTGAGGTTGCAGCATTAAATTAAACCTTTTATTATAGACAAATTCGTTCATTTTTGTCATTAAATATGTTTATTACGTGTGAGTTAATTCATGCTTTTCTCTTCCACCAGATGATGAGCAGAGTCTGATTCAATATCTGCCATATCTTCTGCAGTTCTTGCAGAAAATAACAAAATCTCAAACAATAGAGCCCTCTATCTTTTCATTCTCACTTAAACTTGCTGGACTGCTGGCAAGTGCAGAGCACAGTTTTATTTTGCTGCAGGTAAGCTTGTTAAAAAGAACACTTTCTTAAGTGTCTAAGTTACTGTCTTATTTGGTCAGTGTGTTGCCCCGTCAGAGTGGACTTTAGAGTATGGAGCTCCCATCATTCAAAGTTATCATAATTTATTAAAATACTGTTTTACTGCAATTTTAGCAACAAATTGTGTACAATTAATTTTATGTGTATAGCACTCTTACCAATGAAAAAAAAAACAGGTTGTTATGGACATTCTTATTTGGGTGATACCACATACTATGGCCAAAAATATGTCCATTCTATAACTTTGTTCAAGAAATGTTTTAGTTCATCTGAAGGCCACTTTACTAAGGTTACCAACTGTCTAGCGATAAAGAAATAGTTTTTTGTTAAATTTTAGTTCTTAAACTATTCAGACAATAGCAGTCACAGGCCATCGTAGTGAAACTGCTTGTGTCCATGCAATAAATCTTCATGGGCATTGCGTGGAACTGCCCTCATTTAGCACACAAGTTTATCAGCAGGCCAAATGGGGCCATCCTCGGCAGGAACATGTTTGTTTGCTCCCTGGCTTAGGGCTCTGGATAGTCACTGGTTAAAAGCTATAAAGCAAGAAGTGAGAGCTGCATCTTCCCAAGTGGGATAAACACCATTCTGCCCAAAAAGTCCAGTACTCCAATTATTTAAAAAGCTCAGATTGTTTTCAGAGCTCTGATCTGCACATCCTGTGGTTCAACGGCCATACCGGCTGTAAGCTGTGTTTCATTGGGATTGGGCCAGAATATATTGCTTCATTGAATATTGCCTTTGCTAGTTTAAACCCCATACCAAGTTTTTTTCTTATTATTTAGCAGCTCACATATTTTCAGTATATTCCATCTGTATAATAATAGAATATAGAATAGAAACCTAGAAAGTTATCATATTCATGTGATGTAACCTGACATTTATAATGCAGTCGTTTAGATTGCACACCTATCTAAATTTAGATTTAACACCTATCTAATATCAAAAGACAATTGCATATGCATTCCCTCAACCTGCCAAGGCTTAAATCACTGTATAACCCAAATATGACATTTACAACCAAACACACACTTATTACTGTAAATTATTGAACTTTGACCAATGAGCAGCAGTAATTATAATTAATATTGTGCTGTGGTTTGTCGTATGTACAAAGCTTTGAAGTGTTGTATATAATGCGTTGGCTGGGCAGTGTGTGTTGAAAGACTTAGGATGATGATGAACTGCTCATGATTTTGCTGATGCAGGAAAGAGGAGTGTTGGAGTATATGTTTCAGCCAGATAGGTGGCATGTGCTGGAGCTCTGGGAAAATTCCTCAGTCCGTTATGGATGGCTACAGGGATTGTGGAACATGTTGCAGCATTCACCATCCATTAACCTTTTCTTCAAGAATGGTAAATATTTAGATCTCTCTTGAATGATTTTGACCTTTTGACCTCAGTCTTCCAGGATAATGAACAACTTCTATTTTCATATGAAGTATTTAAAGGTGTTCGCTTAGCAGTAACTTCTTTGCAGACATTTGTATAAAGCGAATAAACATTAGAAAGATCTGGACCATATGAACATATACAGTTAAAGTATTTACTCCTTCTGTTTTTTTTTTCATGTTTAATTGAATCATATTTTATTTGCCTTTTTTAATTCTGATACTAAAAAAGACCTATTAATGTAAAACTTAAAAAACAGATTTAAAAAAGTAATATACAGTATTTATACAATTATTATTAAAAAATCTAAACATTTGATTGCATAATCATATACTCCTTTACTATGACATACCTGTTGGTAGTATTTACTACACTTGCATCTGGAAGGTCAAATCCTGGCCAAAGGTACCTCAATAAAGAAAGAAGACTTTAACTAACTTACTGACATATTATTGAAAAGTATTAGGCAGGCGGTGGCCTAAACTACGGTGGCCCTGTTGTGCAAAACAAATTAACAAAATTGAAAACAAAATAACAAAACCCAAAACAAAATAATAAATTAAAAACCAAATTAACAAAATGGAAAACAAAATAACTAATTCAAAAACAAAATAACAAAACCCAAAACCATTTTTTTTCGTTATTTTGTTTTCGAATTTGTTAATTTGGTTTTGATTTTGTTAATTTGTTTTCCGTTTTGTTAATTTGTATTGCACTTCTCGGCCAGTCCGATACAAACCGGAAAAGGTAGGTATAGTTTG
>JAQMYK010000010.1:17141777-17157491 GCA_030014345.1 Clarias buthupogon
CTCAGCCACAGTGATCTTTGGGTTCTTCTTTACCTCTCTCACCAAGGCTCTTCTCCCCCGATAGCTCAGTTTGGCCGAACACCAGCTCTAGGAAGGGTTCTGGTCATCCCAAACGTCTTCCATTTAAGGATTATGGAGACCACTGTGCTAGACCTGTAGCTATTGAATATTTTAGTAATCGAGTATTCTACCAAAAATTTTATCGAGTAATCGGATAAAATTTAGTTTTGCTTAATTAAACAGCAGTGTAAAACATATAAGAGAAACAAAGATTAATTGCTTTTCTTTTTTAGAAAAATCAACATTTGTTTTTTAAATACATACAGCATTTTATAAAATACATTTTTTATCAAAAATAAACATTGTCATTATTAACAATACAAGGAATAGCTTAACGTTGACTGAGATGAATTAAGTACAGTGCCATACATTCTTATTTTAAAGCCTTTTCTCAGATGTAAAAACTAAAAAAAAAAAAAAAAGGTATTTCAAATTACTTTAAGTATCAAAAAAAAACTAAGGCAAACATTAAAATAAATAATTATACAAAAACACTAAGTTGTGCAACTTAACTTTTAGAACTAAAAGTTCTCTTCTGATATTTTTATCGTTCCCTTTCATTTTGCAGCCCTCAACAGAACGCTCCCTCAAATCAATACACAGCTAACTGTTTGCATCTCCTTCTGCTTTGTGGGTGACGTAAGCGCTGCTTCTTCGTCTGTGTTTACAGGCGGCTTACACCCGGAAGCGTGCTGTCACGCCAAACAAATAATTTATTTAGTTTATTTTTTTTTCCCTATTTTCTCCCTAATTTAGTCGTGCCCAATTCCTCTCAGTCACTAGGGGGCTCCCACATTAAAGCTACCACTACCATTCAGCCGGGATGGCCGAAGACTATCACGTGTTTCCTCCAAACTGTGTGACGCCAGCCGACCGCATCTTTTCGAACTGCTCCCTCACACACCATTAGGGGTGGAGTAACACACTCGGAGGAAAGCGCTAGCCGCTCCTTCCGCGTACGTGAGCTCACAGATTGGCTGTGGAGCACGAAGTACCTCTCATCCCTCCCCTCTGAGAGAGCTCGGTCACCAAACAAATAATTGAGCAAAAACATAACACAAGCTTTTTAAAAGAAGCTTTGAGGCAGAAGATTTTGCCTCTGTCATTTTTTGTAATCGAATTACTCAAGTTACTCAAGGAATTGTTTCATCCCTACACTGTGCTCTTAGGAACCTTAAGTGCAGCAGAAATTTTTTTGTAACCTTGGCCAGATCTGTGCCTTGCCACAGTTCTGTCTGAGCTTTTCAGGCAGTTCCTTTGACCTCATGATTCTCATTTGGTCTGACATGAATTGTGAACTGTAAGGTCTTATATAGACAAGTGTGTGGCTTTCCTAATCAAATCAGTATAATCAAACACAGCTGGACTCAAATGAAGGTGTAGAACCATCTCAAGGATGATCAGAAGAAATGGACAGCACCAGAGTTAAATATGAGTGTCACAGCAAAGGTTCTGAATACTTAGAATTGTTTTGCCTTTTTTGCAGATTTATTAAAAAAGAAAAACTGAAATTTCATATGGTCCTGTGTTTTTCTGTCAATATGGGGTGCTGTGTGTACATTAATGAGGGAAAAAAATGAACGTAAATGATTTTTGCAAATGGCAAATGATTTTTGCAAATGACTCCTACTGAAATGAAAACGCAAGATCTTCAACAAAGATTTAGGAACTGTAAATAAAAGCTGATCACCAGTCCTGAGAGACCATGCTGGACTGTATTGCTTTAAATGGTCTGGATTATATGGTGGTGCTAGATTATTCAGGGCTTTGTAGGCTATTAACAAGACTTTAAACATGTAGTTCAGGAGAACTGCACGGGGAGCCAGTGTAATTATGCAAGGACAGGAGTTGCGTGTTCTGTGCAGCAGCGTTTTTTGGACCAATTGCAACTGTGCAAGTGAGGCCTGGTCAATGTAAAAGGCATTACAATAATCAACGCGATTTGAAATAAAAGCATGTACAGTATAACCTTTTTCGGTATGTTTTTTTGTTAAAATTGCTTGGCCTTGAACAAGATCCTAAACTGGAAAAAGCTAAATTTAACAACAGAGTTAATTTGTTTATCGAGTTTAAAATCTCTATCCAGTAAAACACCGTTTTCAAACAGTTGGTTTTAGTCTCGTTATGATTTTACAGCCATCTATACTTCAACATCCTTCTCACATTCCAACAGTGGTGTTAAATAGTTTATCACTCTAATTCAAAGGA
The DNA here is from genome assembly GCA_030014345.1 of Clarias buthupogon. Classification (NCBI taxonomy): domain Eukaryota; kingdom Metazoa; phylum Chordata; class Actinopteri; order Siluriformes; family Clariidae; genus Clarias; species Clarias buthupogon. Next base: position 17,144,046 of record JAQMYK010000010.1, read on the forward strand.
AGGATACATTTGAATATCTGCATAATGGTGAAAAGACATTCTGACCAATAATCTCCTTTAAAAAGGAAAGTGAAACAGCTTCAAACTGGTTAAAAGCAGCAGAGCATGTTGCACTGATGGATAAATCACAATAAGGAGGTAATATAAGTGATTTAATATTCTTAATCCTGTCCACAAAAAAATAATAATAATGAATTTGCACCTTTTGGAGGATTCAACATAACATGTTGGTTGTGCCGAATTAAGAACAGCGTTAATAGTGCTAAAAAGAACATGAGGTCTGGCACAGTTGTTTAAAATAATGCCTGAGATATTTTGTCTTTTCAGCTTTTACAGTTCTCTGATATACACTTGGGCTGTTCTTCACCATTTCAAAAGACACTTTCTTCCGTCTTCTTAACTCATTTTTCCAGGGTGCAGGTTCAGGTTTAGAGCGCAAGTTCTGAAAGGTGCAGCGCTATCCAGGATATCAAGGCAGGTTACATTTAATAAAGATGTTAAATTAACTCTTCAACATTAAAACAATTAGAAGCATCCAAAAATGGATCAAGAGTATTATTAAAAACAGAACAGAATTGTACAGCGATAGAAGAATTAATGCACTTAGCAGGTACCTGCAGTTTAATGGTTAGACAGGAGAGTGGGATCTCAAACACAACAGGCATGTGATCAGAAAAAGGTGCATCACATATCTGCATATTAAAGACTGAAAGCCCAGAGGAATAAGAGTCCCCAACGAAAGCTTTGTTAGGACAACAGATGTGAATATTAAAATCACCAACAATGACAACCTTATCATATTTAGGCACAATACCTGCCAAAAAGTCTGAAAAGTCGTTAAGTTATTATGATATTTAGGGGGTCTGTATAAGGTGCATAATACCGGAGAAAAATGCTTCAGCTCAAACATGTTTAGTTCAAAACCGGAGTAGAAATCTAACACCAGCTGCTTACAAGTTTTAATTGTTATACTTGTGTATAATGGGGACTTGTGCATAAGTCCAATGCGTGAGATGTGAAGAAATTATTCAGGATGAAAGTTTTATCATTTTGCCCTGGTAAACGGCAAAACTCCGTTCTGGCCAACTCCTGTTCATCTGCCGGGCAGGGTGCTTGACCCAGAGACCGAATGTTTCAGTGGTTTCACCTTGCCTTGCCTAAAATGAGATGAGCAAGAGCACTATATCCAGGCGTCCTCTTTCACACTGACAATACGTACAGTACCAGCCAGTTGTACACAGGCTCTAAGGAACGCCCGGTCATCTAATCCACTTTCAGCCAAAGTCCCAGTTGGATGCTTCCCAGAAAATAATGCCAGATGGGCTTTTACTCACCTGCACTACATTTACCCCACCCCAGCATTCATGACTGGGAATACCTGCTTTGCTGATTCAGGTCGTAATTTACCAATGTCTTAGTGGTAATATGAATATGAAAAAAGAAATTGGCGGTCATAAACCAGCAGAGACTCCTCAATAATACAAACTAGAACAAACACAAAAAGAGCAAATGGTGACAGACGGGAGGCCACACACACTGATGCCATCTTGTCAAAAATCAGAAGTGACATGAGGAACAATCCTTTAGAGGATACAAACTTAAAGAGGAACACATCCTCATTTCAATTAAATAAATTTTTATTTGTATTGCGCTTTCAACAATGGTCATTGTTGCAAAGCAGCTTTACAGAATTAAAAGAAAATTATGGAAGTGTATATGAAATGTGTGAGGAAAAATATGTATTAATCAAAATGACCAGATTGCCCCTGATGAGCAAGCCAAGGGCAACGGTGGCAAGGAAAAACCCCCCAAGATGGCAAAAGGAAGAAACCTTCAGAGGAACCAGACTCAACAGGGACCCCACCCTCATTTGGGTGATAATGGATAGCAGGGATCATTTTGCAGTCATACTTTGTGTAAGACAGCTGAAAGTTCAAAATAACAGAAGATGTTAATATGGAGTCCAGTTCAGGTACAAAACTGTAGGAAATTCTAGTTCTGAACTATTAAGCAACTGCAAGCACAAGCCCTCAAAGAACAGCTCTCTATCAGCCGAAGTCAGGACCATCTTCATGGTAAAATAGACCCGTCACCAGTCACTCTTGCTGCTGACCTTGCAATCATAATGGGGGGCATGACATCCCAGCTACAGGTGTTTAAATAAGGGCTTGTTTATTACAGTAGAACTTTGGATTACGAGCATAGTTTGTTCTGGAAGCAGGCTCGTATTTCAAAACACTCGTAAACCACATCGAATTTTACCATAAGAAATAATGGAAACTCAAATTATTCGTTCCACAGCCCCCAAAAATAAATACATAAAAATAATTAACACAAAATATAAAGTAAAAATAAAACAGATTAACCTACACTTTACCTTTGAAAAGAATTGGGACAGAGCAGTGTTTGTGTAGAGCAGAGAGAAAGCGTGTGTGTCAGTGAAGGCGAAGTAAAGGTAGGAGGGGTTTTGTAGGCTGATGCAGAGAGAGAAAATGGATTTTTAACCATGCTTTTTCTTTACACACGCGCTGTACACATACGCATACAGACAAAAAAAAAATGTTTTACTCACATAAATGGTCACAGTGTTAGTGTTATAGTAAACAATACACGCGTGGACGGATGTTGATAATAACAGTAAGAGATGCACTAAGACCCAGCAGAGGAGACGATTACCCACAATTCTGCATTGCAAGAGAGAGAAAAACCGTTGGCTCAGTTGTGATCACGTGGCGCTCGGCATCAAAACAAGAAGCGCATGCGTGATACATGATACTCGGTACTTGTAAACCAAGACTTGTTCCTTTTCCAAGTCAAAATTTATTAAAAATCTTTACTCGCAATTACTCGCAATCCGAGGTTTCACTGTACTGTGAATCCTTTTTGAACCTGTGTCGCATGGTAAATAAAATGCAATTGCCTACCAGGAAATTAATTTTAGCTTTTAAACTACAGCTCAACAACGTGGACTTCATGCTATCATAGCCATTATTTTCATAAACCATCATAGTAAAACTGATTGAATCAAACACACCTAAAAGCTATCTTCAAGCTTTCTAAGTGGAACTTCTCTCAGTAGTCATATTCAAGAAGGTCCTAGGGGGCCATCCTCAGCAGCTGTGAGTGCATTATATGTGATGACACCTACAACTAGAAGTAGAATACAGGTCTGGAAGGCAAAAGGGGTCAGAATCATTGGTATCTCAGGATGGTCGGGTACAGAGATGGTCTTTCTGTCTTGCTTTCTCTCGCTATTAATTAGATATGCTCACTGCTATGTAGTGGACAAGGTCAGTGTACAATTTGTACAGGGTATAAGCAGGGACTTATAAGTAATAACGACAAAACTAAAAGAGAGCCAGAAGGAAACTCAGACATAAGACACCCATAAGGCAACCAGTCACTCTGTTAACAAACCTAAGTGAACATATGAGAGTGAGGGGGCAGCACCCAGATATACTAGCTCACCGGAAAACAATATGCTTGTGAAATCTTCTACTTTACTGAATAAACCGTATTCATAAAAAGCTTAACTTCAACTTCAGACTTGATCTTGCCTCCTCCCAAAAACAAATAAAGAAGCTGTTTCATAAATGTGGAGCTTTGTAAAAGATAGCATTTGTCCCTGCTATATGATGTACCAACAAATAGCATTGACCATTTAATTGAAGTAGATGTGGCAGATCATAGAATACCAGCAGTTCACTCTGGTACTGTGGTGTGAGACTATTCATTGTTTTGTTTAGTTTTTTGTTTGTTTGTTTTTTTACATCAAAGGTAGTATTTAAAAAACACTGTGTACTTTTAGGGCAATTATAACAGGTCAGTTGTTTTATAGGTTTTAAAGAAAACACATCACGCCATTCTTAAATGGCTCAGTATCTGCTCACCATCATCAGATTTATGGAACACAGTTATACATGGTGAGTACCCCTTGAACTTCATGTGTGTTTGTGAAAATGTGTTTTAGAAATCTTGTGTAAATTATATCACAAGCAGCTTTTTGCAGAAAGTCATAAAGTATAAACAATTATCTACAAATTGTTGATTTATAAAATTGCAAACTTTTCTCCCTTTACTGGTTTCAGTAAAGCAAACTATTTGCTAAAATTGGAATTTTATGTACAGTTTCAAGAAAAAGTATGTGAACCATTTGGGATTACATGGAGTTTTGCATGAATTGGTCATAAAATGTGCACTGATCTTCATCTAAGTCACAACAATAGAAAAACAGTCTGCTTAAAATACTACTACACAAACATTACAGTATATGTTCTCATGTTTTTATTAAACATAACATGTAAACATTCACTGTGCAGGGTGGATTTAATAAATCTGGTTGACCCTACTTTGGCAGCAATAACCTCAGCCAAACGTTTCCTGTAGTTGCAGATCAGACCTGCACAACGATCTGGAGTAATTGTGGACCACTCCTCTTCACAAAACTGTTTCAGTGTAGCAATATTCTTGGGATGTCTGGTGTGAATCGCTCTCTTAAGGTCATGCCACAGCATTTCAATCGTGTTGAGGTCAGGACCACTCCAGAAGGCGTATTTTGTTTTGTTGAAGCCATTCTTTTGTTGAATTACTTGTATGCTTTGGGTCATTGTCCAGTTGCATCACCCATCCTCTGCGGAGCTTCAGTTGGCGGACAGATGGTCTTACGTTTTCCTGCAAAATGTCTTGATAAACTGTGGAATTAATTTTTCCATCAATTACAACAATCTGTCCAGGCCCTGAGGCAGCAAAACAACTCCAAACCATGATGCTCCCTCCGCCATGTTTTACAGTGGGGATGAGGTTTTGATGTTGGTGTGCTGTGCCTTTTTTTTCTCCACACATAGTGTTGTGTGTTTTTTTTGGACATAGTGCTGCAATATTTTTTTGGACAGCAATGGCTTCCTTCATGGTGTCCTCCCATGTACTCCATTCTTGTTTAATGTTTCCTTATTGTAGATGTGTCAACAAAAATGTTAGCATGTGCTAGAGATTTCTGTAAGTCTTTAGCTGACAGTCTAGGATTCTTCTTTACCTCATTAAGCATTCTGCGCTGTGCTCTTGCAGTCATCTTTACAGGGCAACCACACCCAGGGAGAGTAGCAACAGTGCTGAACTTTCTCCATTTGTAGACAGTCTGTTTTACTGTGGACACATGAACATCAAGGCTTTTGGAGATAGTTTTGTAATCCTTTCCAGCTTCATGCAAGTCAACAATTCCTGATCGTAGGTCTTCTGAGAGCTCTTTTCTGCGAGGCATGGTTCACATCAGGCAGTGCTTTTTGAAACCAGTAAACCCAAATCTGGTGTGTGTTTTTAAAGGGCAGGACAGCTTTCAGCAACACATCCAATATCATCACACTGATTGGACTCAAGGTTGGCTCACTCCTGGCTCCAATTAGCTCTTGGAGAAGTCATTAGGCTAGGGGTTCACATACTTTTTCCACCCTGCACATGACGACTATTTTAAGCAGACAGTGTTTTTCTATTGTTGTGACTTAGATAAAGTTCAGAGCACATTTTATGACCAATTCATAATCCCAAAGGGTTCACATACTTTTTCTTGAAACTATAACAAACAAAAACAAACAGATTGATAAAAACAGTGGAATTAGTGGACTAATTGTATGAGAATTGTAATGTTCAACAAGATTTCAGTTCAGTTCTATACAAGATCAATGATATAAGTTATTATATGCTGTGATTATTATGGATAAGCAAAATTATTAACTAAAACACTGGCCAATTTAGTGTTGGAGGTTTCATGGCTAAATTTGACCAGCCTGGTGGCCAATCTTCACTGATTGCACATTCCACCAGTAAGAGCAGAGTGTTTTAATTAGCAGGGTAATAGCACAGTTTTGCTTAAAATATTGCAATGCTCACAACATTATGGGTTATACATCGGAGTTTTGACCGCAAAATAGGTCAAATTGCAGGTGCACATCTCGCCAGACTGGTACATGTCCAGAGTGAGGGATGGGGGTGGATCAGTGATTATTTGGGCTGCTATATCATGGCATTTCCTATACTTGTGCTAGATGAGTGCATCCCTGCCAAGGACTACTGAACCATTCTGGAGGACCATGTGCACCCAATGGTTCAAGCATTGTATCCTGAAGGCGGTGCCGTGTATCAGGATCATAATGCACATTTGAGATGTTTCTCCCAGTGGTAAATTCAGTTGATTGGACATGATTTGGAAAGACACACACCAGTCTATATAACGTCCCACAGTTAGCAGTGCAAGTCAGAGCACAAACCAAGCCATGAAGTCCAAACAATTGTCTGTAGACATCTCAGACCGGATTGTGTCGAGGCACATTGGCCTCCATCATCCATAAATGGAAGCAGTTTGTAACCACCAGGACTCTTCCTAGAGGCAAATTGAGTGACTGGGGAAGAAGGGCCTTAGTCAAGGAGGTGAACAAGAACCCGATGGTCACTCTGAAACAGCTCCACTGTTTCGCTGTGAAGAGAGGAGAACCTTCCAGAAAACAATCTCTGCAGCACTCCACCAATCAGGCCTGCATGGTAGAGTGGCCAGACAGGAGATACTCCTCAGTAAAAGGCACATGACAGGCGCCTGGAGTTTACCAAAAGGCACCTGAAGGGACGCTATGACCTAAAAAGGAGAGCCAGAAGTAAACACAGACAGGATGCTTCCTGGAATATAAGGGAACTTCATCAATGAAAGTGGGAGAAGACCGCATCCAAACAGACTAGTTCACTATAATACTCTAAGTACATGATTACCCCAGATCTGCACCTCATGTCAAATAGGCCTTTATTGTCATTTCAGCCATATACAATTCAGTACACAGTATAAACATGAAAGTGTCTGGTCTTTGAATATACATACATCGGTTGCACCGATGTCAGCATGCTTTGTAAAATGGACTACAACACAAAAGAAACAAAAATAGCACCATTATGGATCCAGAGCTACCAGAGCCATGCTCTTATCTAAGACTATTCTTTTTGCAAAAAGCTTGGCTAAATAGATATGTTTTTAGACTAGACTGGAACACTGAGACTGTGTCTATATCCCAAACATTAATTGAAAGGCTATGATTTAACTCTGGGGCTTTGTAAGAAAAAGCTCTGCCACCTGCTGTAGTTTCATAATATGGTCAAAGTATGGTGTGGCGGATCTTAAAACATTAGTAGTTCACTCAGGTACCATGGCACAAGACAATTTAGTGGCTTATAGGTTAAAAGTAGTATTTTTAAATTAATGAGAAATTTCAGTGGGAGCCAATGCATTCTGGGTAAGATTTGACCAGCTACTAAATGCAAACTTACCACTCAGAACCACCTCTGGCCTTTTATCTGCTTGATTAGTCATGAAGCAACACAAGAACCGGTCACACCTGGCCATGAAACTTCCAGTTCCAAATATTTGTTCCATTATTCATGAGCTACCCAAATTAACCCAAATATCTAAGATTGTTAACATCTTTAACCGTGGGTCCGAGGTGTCTCAGGTAGCTAAGGCTCTAGGTTGTTGGTTTGGGGATCTGAGGATCCAGGTCCACTGTGGCGACCCCTTGATGGGTGTAGGTGAAAGAAATTTAACATCTTTAACCATAATAATATTTATTGGCTAATATTAAGCATTAATGTGTGTTAACTTTGAAATTACATTGGATACAAGATTTACAATATCAGTGTCTCGATTCCAAGCAAGCATGTCTTGACAGTCCCTTCCAGTACTTTATATCTCAAAACAGCACTCTGCTGCTGCTACTGCATTGAAATGTACTTTTTCAGTGGCAATACTGGTGGTGGCAGTGGCCATGTCAGACAGCAATCAAAAATATTCACACAATGTTCAGCAATTAAGGAAATGATCACCTACCTAATTTTCTGCCTATTCTTCTCTTTTTATGATGATCCTGTCAGTGAGTTGATCAAGGCAGAAGGTGGTCTCTCTCTTGACCAGAGATCTTTTCCCTTATTTGGTCAACCTGGGAGATTAAAGGAGTGCCTCAATTGTGCGCAGGTTCCTGTTCTTCAGTCTAGAAAGCACAACAGAGATCACGTATTGGCATCCTGCTGACAACAGAAAATGTACTGGAAAACTTATATGAAGGAGACACAAGCTCAAAAGAAAGCAGAATTTATTTTACAGTTTGCCAAAATGGCCTCAAGTCTCAGCAGTTAACAGGAACAAGCGTGCAAGAGCCCTAAACTTTGAGTTCTTTTATCACATGCTTCCTTTATTTAGTTAAACAAGACACTCGGACACCCTGGGTGCTTTTGATTCTTAGGTTGGCTGCAGTTTTACTTAATGCGCACACATCTTGTATACATCTTACAGCAGATACAATTAGTTGTTTTCACTATACTGAAGTAGTTCTTAATGAGACCACTTCCACACATGAACCAATAACGATGCAAAAATATTATGATGCAATCAGTTACTGGCCAAAGATAATACAGAAAAAAACCTGGAAGAAAACATGACTTACACCATATATAGGTTCATCTAAGCTAGCCTTTGCTAGCTTTGCTTTTTGGAGATAAAAGAAAAGTTTGTTTTGTGTGTGTGCCCAGAGCTCTTTCAGTTAATGAAGAAACATGTATGTGATGGACGATGGGAAGTGAGAGATTCAACTCTGGAATTCATTACACAGCTCACAGCCAACCTCAAAGGTACAGTTATGAGAACCATTTCTACTCATGTCCAGTTTCTTCTTTAAAATGAAAACCTTGGAGTATTTGAAAATAAATTACTGAAATTGTAAACATGAGTAGTAATTTAGTTTCTTCTTGTCTTATTTAGGTAATGGTAAATATAATGAAACTCTGCATAGTAGTGGTATGTTCTCGGTGCTCTTCACCTCACTGTCAGATCCAGAAGACTATGTTCAAGCAAGTGCAGTGGCAGCTCTTGGGCAGGCAGTAGCTGCATATGATGTCTGTAACAATGTGCAGGTGAAGGATTTAATATTTAACAGTAATCTTTGTGTGTATGTGTGTGTATGTGTGTGTGTATTCAAGTTAAAGATACAACACCAACATGAAAAAGAAGGGTCAACACTGCAAATATCGATTCTTTGCAGAAACCTCCTTCAATTGTCAGCCTTTGACACTTATTCATTTTTACAAAGTCAGATGTTACTATCTGAAGTACAATTACAAGCATTTCCTATTTGTGTCATTCTCTAAACTTTTGTCCACAGCTATACAGTAACTCTGAAGCACTTGCAGAACTGTATGACAATGTGATCGTTATGTGCATTTGACGACAATATTAGTCACGACTGAGCTTTGCAAAAACATAGGTGGTCAGATGAGACCTAAATTTAATTATTTGGCCACAACGCTAAAATGATATGTCTGCCAGAAATCCAGTACAGTTTACCATCCAAATAACACCATTCCTTACAGTAAAGCATGTTATATAAGGTGGTTGTTATATACAGTACTTATATAACAGTACCGGGTTTTCTCTCCTACACGCAAATACCAAAGATAATTTAAAGGAACATACAGGAATTGTTACTCGTTTCACAAAAACATAACATACATATTCTGTTATGGGACGTTTCTCTGCAGCAGGGACTGAATAGAAGGAAAATGGATGAGGCACAATACTGTCAGTTTTTTTTTTTTTTTTTTTTTTTTTTTTGCGAAAATCTGCTGCCCTCTGCCAGAAAGGTATCAATGGGAAGAAGTTTTGCCTTCCACCATGATAATGACCTATAGCGCATGACCTATAGCGCACACAGCAAAAGTGACCGCACATTTTGCAAGGTGCAAAAGGTGAATGTCCTTGCATGGCCTAGTCAGAGCTCAGACTTAAACCCCATTGAAAAACTGTGGAATGAATTGATGACTTGCAGTCCACAAACAGTCACCATCAAATGTAACTCAACTTGAGCAGTTCTGTGAAGAGGAGTATTTCCTCTTTATTGCCAAGTCTAGATGTGCAATGTTTTGTGTGTTATTGTGGAGGTGATTAGCTTCAGTGGCTATTGATCTTTTTCCCCCCCAACTCGGTGAGTGAGTGTGTACACGTGAGTATGTGTGTATGTACAGTATGTGTGTGTACACGTGTGTACATGTGTGTACGCGCACATCAATACATAAAATCTTTAATTATTGTCTACTACTATGTAAGGTTTTACCTTTGTGTGTGTGATCTGTTCACAATTTTCATTGTTTGCTTTTTTTTTTTTTTTTTTTCAAGGAAAAGGCTGCGACCCATCTGTTGAGCATTCTCTCTCAAGATACACAGAGCTTTCCCCATCGTGCTGTAATTAAGGTCTTCGTTGCATGGATAAGAAGCCCACATTGTTCTATTGCCTTGGAGCAGTCTATTAGCTCAGTGTTGTTACTCGGTGGAAACGACTTTGACTGGGAAGTTAAAGTTCATACCCTTGAGTTAGCAGATGCATTGATTGACAAATTCCTAATTTGTTGTCACTTTGACTTTAAGAATATCTGTAGAAGCTCTGGAAGTACATGCATAGTGCAGGCATTAACCAAACTGAAGGATGTAGGGATATTCGAGTTGCTGTTTAAATGCTTATTTGACTGTGACAGACCTGTTTCTCTGAAAGCTTGTTCACTTTTGCTTAAATTAAGACCATTTATGAGAGTGATTACTACTGATGGCAACAAAGTACTTACTCTTGAAATATGCAAGTACAGTTGGAATAATGAAATTCTCCACAGATGCAACGAAAATAGCGAGAATGTTGAGCTTAATAGAGACACAACATCTTGTAGACAGTCAATCAGTCAAGATTCTCTCTGTGGCTGTCCAAAAGTGATGGATTTGTGCCAGATATTTGAATTCTTAGACCTTGAGAACATGCAACATACTTTATCACGAAGTAGTGATCATGTGATAAATTCACCCCAATCTCTAATGGAAGACATTTTATTAATGGCACGAGAAAGTGAAGAGAATATGGCAGATTGCTATTGAAAATGAGTGCTCAAACGTGGTAACTTGTCATGAGCTACAAATAAGCAATACTGATGGTTTTATGTTGAACAGAAGATCATTTGTTTTATAACACTCAAACGTTCATTGACACCTGCTAAATTTAATAAGGACTGTACTTAAACTTCATTAAGCTTGCACAAAATAACCAAAAGAGATCATTGGAGGAATATGAAGATGTCTAACAGCAGCTTAAATTATATAAATATACCATCTAATGTCTTAATTGTCTGTGAATTGATTGTGAATTAACTGAATATTTAAAATTGAATATGACTGCTAAAAACTTTTTTAAATTGGGGGGGAAAGTGTCCTATTTAAATGGAAATTGTAACTTGGACATGGTCTCAGTGAAATGTGAAAAAAAAGTTGTCAAGTTAATGTGCTGTTTCTCTTGTAATTTTGATCTCTCTCCTATTTTTATATTGCAATTGTCTAATGAGCGAACATATCTGACATATCTGTCCCAAAGTGAGTTTGTCTAGTAGTTGGGATACACACACACACACACACACACACACAGTGCAACCTACTGGATTGTTAAACAACAAGGAAGAGGAAGGAGATAGATAGACACACAAAACCAGCCAGAAGTATAGACACACCACTTTTCCTTCAGTGTTTTTTTTTTTGTTTGTTTTCAACATTGTAAAGTAATACTAAAGACATCCAAACTATGAAAGATCACAGATGGAGTAAACAAAAAAGTGTTAAAACAACCCAGAATATATTTAGATTGTCCAAAGTAGCTGCATTTAGCGTTGCTGATGGCTTGGCTTTAGCTTTGCTGACGGCTTGCATTCTCTCATCAGGTTTACAATGTAATTACCTGGAATGGACAGCTGTGTCTTGTCGAGAGTTAACTTCTTAATGTGCTTTGACCTCCAGTTGTCCTAAGCAGAGGAATTGGTGGATACAGAGTCAAAAGCCTTAGACCAGCCTCAGAAACTACCAACTTACAACACCAACATAGAGCCAACATAAATACTTCTGAGTTCAAGAAGAGAAATATTTCAACTGTTCCACTGTTCAGAGGAGGCTGCATGAGTTGCAGCAAAGAAACCACTAACTTTTGTTAGAAGAAGAGACTTGCTTGGTGTAAGAAACACAAAAATGGACATTAAATTAGATCAATGGAAAGGATCAATCCTTTAGTCTGATGAGTCCAAAAATGAGATCTTTAGTTCTAACCAACATGTCTTTGTTAGATAAAGAGAAGGGGAACGGACTGTTCCTGGTTAACACCATGACGCATGGAAGAGGAGGTGTGATGGTGTGGGGGTGCTTTGCTGTTGACATTTGTAGAGAGAATACTTAACCAACATGGCTAAAGCATTTTGCAGTGACTTGCAATCCCATCTGGTTTGCGCTTAGTGGAACCATCATTCCAACAGGACGATGGACCCAAACACACCTCTAGGTTATGTAAGAGCTGTTTGTCCAAGAAGGAGAGTGATGGAGTGAATATCAGATGACCTGGCCTTTCATAACCACCCAATCTAAATCCAGTTCAGGATTATTTTGGGATGGGTTTGGACTGGAGAGTAATGCTGGGATCACTTGATTATTGTAAAACCATTCCAGCTGACTACCCCATGAGGCTGACTGAAAGAATGTCAAAAGTGCAAAGCCATCATCGAAGCAAAAGTTGGATACTTTGAAGAATCGGAAATATAAAACATACAGTATTCTGGGTTATTGATCACATTTTTGTTGACATAATTCCAATGTCTTCAGTATATTAATACAGTGTTGAAAACAATGTGTGTCGGTATATGTATACACACACACAAACTTTTATTTATATGAAATTCATTACCGCTCAAAAGTTTGGGATCACTTTCTAACTCCATGGTTGTCCCTGATTTTATTTTTTTCCTACAATGCTAAAGACATCCAAAATGCACAATAATAGTCTTTGTAATAACTGTTGTTGTCACATAATTATCTAATTTCATGTTATTTCGTAGTTTTAAAATCCCCAGTATTGCTGTAGAATGTAGAAATTAAATCACTAAATAAAAAACGAAGTGATCCCAAACTTGCAAGTGATCCCAAACTTTTGAGTGATGGTGCATATACTTTTGAGTGATGTATGCACACACACAGTATGTTTATATGTATACACTGTATATAAAAATTTGGGGAATCAGGCAGGGTTCACCATGACACAGCACCCTTCAGCATCTGAGGTTATATATGCTCATGATTTTAGAAAAGTCTGTCATTTTAGTGGAGATACTTTCATCCAAATATTATATTGTTGTCTTTCTTTCCTATTTAAGCTGTTGTACTTGAATACCAGTTCAGCTATACAAGTAATTGAGAATTTGTAATAAAATATTTTAATTAATGTGTATTGTCTTTTTGTATTTCTAGGTGTTGGTATTGGGCGCTATGCAAATAAACTTTTAAGGTTTTGTGGAGCTTAAATGTTGCAGCTCTATTGCTTTTCTAATAATTTTTGTTCCAGTTGTAGTAGTGCTTTA
>JAQMYK010000010.1:17164497-17176068 GCA_030014345.1 Clarias buthupogon
GAAGCTCTACTTGGAACCTTGTTAAGATCCAACCATGCAAAATATGATTTTTTGCCATTTTTCAAGTGGTCTTAAACATTTGATCGGGAGTGTATTTGCCATTTCTCTCAACCAAGAAAATTTATTTCGACTCACTTTGCCTGATGGATTTCAGCCATGTGCATAACAAATTTACCGTAAGAATTTAAAACACTCTTTAAAAACAATGTTATGTTCTCCTATTGAATTAAACAATTAAACATGCACTAAATCTTTAAACAGAACTTTAAAGTGGGTGTTACCTTTTTTTACCTGTCTGAAACATTTTTGACTGCAGCTGATCAATACCCTATTTCACTCAGCAGAAATTGCTACCAAATCGACACTGTGCAAATTTGTTACAATGTCTGGAGAGCTCAGTAGAGGTCGGCGTGAATTATGTCACGCTCATTAGTGTTGGGAGAAAAATTAGAGCATGTTCAAAAATTTTGGCTGGCGGCTCCCTTCTTAATTTTTCATTTACGCCTCAGTAACGTCTCATATAACAGAAATTATTTCATATAACAGAAATAACAGGAATAATCGAAAACTTTGGAAAACATGAGTAAAATTATTGTAATATTACTATATTTATTATAATATTTATTGTAATATTTATTGTAATATTACAATATTTATTATAATATTTTTCATCATATTCTATTTATAATAAAAGCACATTCTACAAGTTGCATCAAAATTAAATTTATATTTACAATAAGAAACACATTGTTAATCACAAAAATACAGTCCACTATATCTACTGTACTTGCATTGGATAAATGTATTGCCCAGTTTAACTGTAGACCGCCAAAGTTGAGGTCTTAACGGTTTGTATGTGAGAGGTAGTAAAAATCTTATAAAATTATTTGTCCTCTGTTTGTTTCTGTAAACACCTCTCAGCCTGAGAGAGATGAGAGAGAAGATCGATAGGAGGGCTGTGTCCCTTTCCAGTGTTCCACATATCATTCCTGGTAGGAAACTGGTAAGAAAGTCTTCACTTTCTTTCACTAAAAACTGTTTTGTTTGTTTGTGAAAAACTAATTTTAAGTTTGTGACAATGTTTTTAGTCATTCAGATTTTTTGGGGGGGTGTGGGGATTCTCAGAACACATTTATATCTTTGCTTAGTCGGTCTTAAGGGTTAAGTCAGGAAGGGGAGGTGAAAGCTCTTAATCAAACAAAGGAGAATGAGGGGAAAATGTGGAGGAGGCCTTAAATCTCGCTACAGACCTAAAAAGCTACAGACCTCAGCCTTGTAATATACTCACACCTTTTTTCTATAGAATAATTAATTATAATAATAATTATTATTATTTGAGAACTGGATACTGTAAAAACTAAAAAAAGAACACTGTGGGTGTGTCCAGTCATACAGTGATTGACAGCCATGTCTCCTACTGTTGAACTGTGTAAAAGTGCTTTCATGGTTGTTTTTTGTTGTTGTTCTTTTTGTGTTTTTTACGTGTGTTGCTTTAGTGATATATATTTTTTACTTATTTAATAAAATTAATTGCAATAATTGTTCTAATGTAGTGGTATTACACTACATAACATATTTAGATTAAAGAAATACTATAAGAACTTTTCATCTTTATTTAAATTGTGCATATTTGTATATTTGCAGTACAAATACTATATTAACTGAAGTAGCCATTTAATATTATAGTGCAGTATTACTGTAGTATTAAGATGAAGATACAAATGTTTCCAAATTGTATTATTGTAATACTATGTAAATAGAACTGCAGTTTTGACACTTAAAAATTGATATTTTTTGTAAAATCTCCAGTGAAAGGAGCTCCAACCTCCATGCTCCTCCAACAACCTGGTCTGGCATCTCCCACTCATCTTGGAGTATGTTGAATCATTCTTGTACTTTAGAGTACAACTTGCCTATGTAAGCTTATCAAAATTAACAGGTCTTTTTCACCTGATCCATGTTTTTACCAACACAATGTAGAAATGCAATTACACTTAAATGAAAAATGTAATGATTAATTGGCATGGTAACAGAGGGTCAATTTACTGTCCTTTCACATTTTAGAAAATTGCTTTTCTATTCTTTTTTTGTTTTTCAAAATGATCACAAAGCCTTACCTTGTCCATGAGGAATAGATTTATTTGGTTTGCTCAGTTAATGCCCCTAACCCACTGCCTGGATGCTGGAAGGCACCGGACAATTCATCACCACCTGGCACATACAAAACAAAGAATCCAGGTCACCAAAGTTACTCAGAACATGTTTAAACAGCTTAACCATTATGCTGCAAAATGAAGAGTTATGAGACCTAAGGTTTGAAGGTGAGTATGAAGAAGTCCAGCTTCAGAAAGGCCCAGACCCTGTGCGGGAAATGTTTGTGATATACATTTTTTCCCCTAAATATTTAGCAACATACATGAGAATGAAGGTCATAAACCCTCTTGAGACAATTTATTTGTTCCTGAGTACTTTGGTTGCAGATGAAGTTAAGATACAAGTTTAGAACCTTACTGAAGACTTGTCACTTCTGTTCAAGGCATCTAACTCTCAAAATTTCATCATCTTAAAATGCATAACTACACTTTATATAACACAAACGTTACAATGTTGAGCAAAGTGTTCTATGCAGCAACCTGTCAGTATCCTAACCAGAATTATTATTATTATTATTATTATTATTATTATTATTATGATTATTATAAATAACCAACAAATAAACATTTAATAATAAAATTAATATATAAGTAACTGCATAGGTATATTTGTAATTGTTTTTAAGAAAATAATCCTGGTGTCAGGAGACAGTTATAGCAAATGCTTTACTTAAAAAATAATTATAATAATAAGAAAAAAGCAAAGACAAAACACTAGGTCTTGAGTCAAGGAAAAATATGACAAAACAAGATAATCAAACCAGAAGCATAATCAGAATGTCTGATGTATGTTTTAGTAACAGATTTAATAACTAATAGTAACAGAGTTTATCAGAACATTGTGTTTGTGTGTAGTGGCACAACGAACATGGGGAACATGTTGGGGAGTCCATGTTTGTAGTGGTGCAGTCTGGGATATGACATATATGGTTTTTGTACAAGACTGGGTAAATGTTATCCAGTCTGAAAACTGGTAAATAAAATGTTATTTGGTGGCTTCATCTTCGAGTTGAAATTTGCAAAAAAAAAGTTAAAAATAGGGATACAGATCACATTTAAAAAATGATTAAAAAAAGTCCTTTCACTAGTCCACATGACAAGCCTTACTTTGCTAAGTGTGCAACCTTGCATGTTTTTAAAACATGGTTATCTCCTTTATATGAGATAACCATGTTTTAAAAACATACAAGGCTGCATTTTATAATTAGATTTGGTGGCACACTGTTAACCATTAAATACATTTTTTAAAATATTTTTATAAAATGTTTTTCTCATGGTCTTGTTCATGTGAATGTCTCACCAATGTCAATGTCATACCCATGCTATGGACACTAGTGATTTCTGTTTTGCCCCAAAATAAATTAGATTTTATGAATATTTGTTCAATATAGACTTTTACAAATAAAAACATTAAAAACTTTGCACTGCTAGGTGTCAAACAATCTTAACACATGCTTAATACCATCTACGTCTTAGTCTTAGTTCTATTTCAAGTCCAGAATAATTGTGAAATTACCAACGTAAGGCATTGTGGCCACCTGGAGAAACCTCAGTTTCATTCCTTGCTCACTATTGTGTCATTACTGATGTTGGTCCAATAAACAATTGTTTATGCTGTAAAGACTTTAAGAAGGTTAGACAATTCATACAACACAAACTTCTGGAACCATAGTAACCTTGATCAGGATTGACAAAAAAACAGCAAGCAAACAAGCAAAAATAAATGAAAATATTCTATGACATTCATTTGTAATTTTAAACTGCACCTAGTGGTCAACTATTGTTACAGCAACAATACTTCAGGAAAAGCAAAATTTATTTATTTAGACATGATGGGTTGCAAAGGAGTCTCCAAGTGGAAAATGACCCGAAGCATACCTCCAAAGCTGTGGCAAAATGTCAATAAAGTTGAGGTATTGGAGTGGCCAACAGACAATTTATGGGCAGAACTGAAAAAGGTGATATTTGACATTGCATTGAGGCACCATGTCAGAAATGAAATGACACCATGATTCCAAATAATTTTAAAGTACAAAGAAAAAAACATTCCTTTTCTTAAGTTTTAGCATTCCATAATGCTAATGACAGAGATGTGAAAAATATGGACCCATGGTGTTTTATCATCTGAGCCAGTGTTAAGGCCCCATTTCCTGTCGGGTGACGATGCTAGATAAATGTTAGCGGTGTGACCAGGTGTATGAAAATATTAAAAAATCGATTTCTGATACATATTTAAAAATATTACTATTTTAAAAAAATAAATTTTAGTCTCACAATCCTCTGAGCCAAATGTAGAATAAACTGAAGAACAATTGTACGCTCAGAAAATTCGTAAAAAGATTTTCCAGAAAAACTTTAAATGATGAAAAAATAGTCATAAAATCTTTTTAATAGGCTGCAAAACTCGGCCTGACCCAATGATATAAGAAATTGCATTATTACTGTTCTTCTTTCAAAAGTTCATGAGTTAATAAAGCATAAAGATAGCTAAAATTTTGAGCAAATGGTGACACTAGAGACATTAAGAGACAGAACCCAAAATTAGAGCTATGGGTATCAGTGTATTAAATTTCACAATTATTTTACCTACAAAATTTGGTCTGAAAATGTCATACTGTTTCTGAGACATCCATACAGTATGTTTGCATTCCATATACTATTGCCACAAACAAATGTCTAGAATGCTTTTATATGCATGCTATGCCAAAAAGATTACCCTACACTTGAACTCCAAAACTTGTTGCAGTATTCCCCTGTAAAAGAATGACCTAAATAAAGACATAGCTGTGAATGTTAGAGTGAAGTTATACTTGTGGCCTTTAGCTATCCCTGACCGTATAATGCCACTGTGCACCTTGGAGATGAACGAAAATGCTCTTGATGTTGAAAGGGCAAATCCCTTCAATGACATTGTAAACTCTAGAAGAAAAAACATTTGCATAGGAATGTAGATTATTTCAATACAAAATGCAAAGCAATTCCTTGGTGTCAGGAGTTGTATGGGCATGCAACAATTGTTAAATATTTAGTTGCTAGAATATTTCTAGAAAAACAGCCATTTACTGTAAACTTAACCTCACCACCTAAGGGTGGTCCAGACCCCAACCTTAGCAAATGGAACCTGCTCCTGAATACACCTTTTATGCTTTTTATAAATCTATTTTAACAATTAATATGACTGCAAACTGTCATAAATGTGAATTGGCAAAGCTGAATACTTGTAACGGCAAATGTTGATGGTGCAAATCAAAGAATTAGGAGAAATTATTTGTTGCACTATGCCTTCAACTTAAAAATTTTTTAAAAATATTTTCTTTGCCAAGCGGCCAATTAGCATCAGCTACTTTACCTCCGCTATTATTGAACATTTAGCTTCTATGTTTTGTATTATGAGGAGATACATTTTGTTAATAATCTTGAGATGAGTGTAGGGAAGGTAGAGACTGGACATACAGTTTGAGCAAGCGGAAAGGCGATTTGAGTATGTGTGTAAAATGAGAGCTTGAGTCAGTGAAAAATAAAATCTGATTGCAAAATTTTATTTGATGCTCAAGTTTTTGTACACAAAAATAAGGGCATACTTCTACAACTTCACCAGGCAAACGGACTAGTCTGTTTAGGTCTGCCTCCTTCTTTCATGTCAAGTGAGTGAGCAGAATGCCATAAATGAGGAAGCGAGATAAAAGAAGTGAGTGTGACCGATACTGCATCTGGGGATGTTGTCAAGTAAATAAATGAACACATTATTGCAGAGAAATACATGAAAGTAAATCACTGTCACGAATTGCCATTGCGTGTATGAATAAATAGAGATTTTTACATTTTATTTCATTTTGATTAATCATGTAGCCCGACAACAAGAGTAAAAGAGCAAAAGTAAAAGATATTTCGGCTCCTAAAATTACTATTACTACCACTACTACTACCACCACAAACACTGTTGCTAACTACTACTACTACTACTGACTTAAAAAAACATAATTGCACATGCACATAAAAATATTTTTATTAAAATGCATTTGAAAATGTGGAAATCCCAGTAGCGACGTCCAATAGATGTGATCTGGTTATCAGCCGACTTTATTATATTGCCCAACAACATTGCTGAGTCAACTGAAGCTACTGAAGGAAGCGCAGATAATAACATTGCCTCCAGAGGATTGTACAGTGGAAACTATTTAAGATGGGTGCATCACCTCATGGGCTTTCCTCCTTACACTGACACACCTATGGCACTGGCAAAAATCATAACACATGACATATTTCCATTGCTCTAAAGTCTAATCTTTATGCACCCTAGCAAACTGTAACATTATTATTTGATTAGCCTCATTAACAAGTGGTTTTCTTATGGCAACACACCATTTTTGTCTCAAAGTGAATTTTCACAGCATTATGTTTGTGGACATGCTCTTACGTTCACTAATAATCATAGGTAAAATCTCTACAAAACTCTTTTACAATGGAACGTCACCAAGCGTTTCAGTGATCTTTATTCGTGGTTTGCTTCCGACCACATTTCTTCCATGTAGTTGAGAGTTCAGCACCATCCTTCCAAGTTTTTATAAAATGTTGGACAGTTCTTAACTCAATTCCAGTGATTTAGATTTAGATTGAAGTTGTTTTCTTTGCTTGGCAATGTAAATTATATAAAACATCCCTCTTTTAGTTTTTAACAACAGCTTTTCTTATTAACATCAATTTACATTCTTGAGACCAGTCTGGTTCTTGGTTCTAAACTAAGTATTACAAAAATGATAAAATATGACATACAGTATGTTATGGGTGGACAACATTTTCAGTCTTACAGTCCCCTAAAACAGCCATATATTAATCATGTTTACATGTTAATTGAAGACACTCTTGAATATATTTTTAATACACACATATAATAAAGTGTAAAGTATCCTAATTATTTGTAATTGTTACCCCTTCTACATATATAACTCACTATTTAATGTAATTATTACAGACATCATAATTTGTTTATGTAAAAGATACAGTCTACAATTTAATCTGGAAATCGTATTGAAGAGATTAAAAAAAAACTACTTAATTTGAAAGTTAAACTGTTAGGGAGATTTACCCATCGTCTCTGTGGTTTGGCTTGTGGCCACATGCAGTGAGGCCAGGCTGGTGTCAGATCTCTGGGAGGCAGTAGAGGGAGATGACAGGGCAGTGCCATTCACCTTGGATTCAGCCTGTGGCTAGGACATAAGTAAAGAAGGAACCAGACTCATTAACCAAGGAGATGGGTGTTTAGCAATGTTTAGTATATACACTCACTGTCCACTTTAATTGGACGACCTACACATTCATGTAAATCCAATCATGCTGTAGGAGTGCAATGCACAAAATCATGCAGATAAATTTTAAGTGCTTTTTAGTTAATGCTCTCAGTAAATTTGACCATAGCGTGGTTGTTTTACCAGGTGCTCTCGTATGAGAATTTCAGAAATTATTAGCTAGGATGTTCAGAGAAGAGCATTTACACAGAACTGTGAAAAAAACACAGATTCTACAAACATTTTGGGGATTGAAAAAATGGTTTACTTTTGATGAGCTTGTGTTGCGTTCACTACAGCCTCAGATTCCTTTTCCTAGCTGACAATCGTATAACCTAATGTGGCTGTGCTTACAATTCAAACTTATCCACCATAACATTAAACCACCTGCCTAATCTTATGCTGTCAAAACGGCTCTGAGACGTTGCGGCATGAACTTCAACACTTTGAACTTTCTCATGATCCTCAAATCATTCCTGAACACCACTGAACTGCCATTATGGAATACTGTTGCCAGGAACGGGTAGACTTAAACTGCAACTGTGCTCAAAGTAACATTCCCATGAATGCCAGGACCCAACGGTTCCGGAGTAGACACACTGATTCCACTGTTTGCATTTTTTCCATAGTGCAACCTGGTGCCAACTCTTCTGTATGTACAGTAATGGTCATGCAACCAGCTGTCACAAAGCTATAAAGTAAAACAACATTTGATTTAATTGACCAGAACACCTTCTGGAGTTGAGAGTTTACTTCTCCATTGTACATTCAATTCAATTCGATTTTATATGTATAGCGCTTTTAACAATGTTCATCGTAACAAAGCAGTTTTACATCCATTGTACATCCCATTTTAATATTGAACAGGAGTCAGCATAAGCATTCTGACCTGTCTGCGGGTTTGCAGCCTCATTCACAGCAAAATGTGATCTACTGTGTTTTAAAACCTTTCTATTTTAATCAGCAATTGCATTTTCATAAATTTGTGCTAGAGTAGTTCTTTATACAAAGGCAAAAAAGTAGTATGCTTCCTCTCTTTTCCAGTTGGTCTGGACCAGAAAGGCTTGCCTTCACTCCCCACATACATCAATAAGCCTTGAGTACCCACTTGAGTACCCTGTCACTGGTTTACTGGTTGTCCATCTTTGGTCCACTTTTAGTAGGTTCTAACCACAGAAAACCACACAGGCCCTGAAATATAGTAGATGCTCTGACATAGTCATCCAAATTTCATGCAAATTTTATACAGCCATCCAAAGTCATCTTCAAGAACTGTCTGCTTACCTCTTGCCTATCAATATTCCACCTCTTGACTGGTGCCAATGTAACAAGATAATCACTGTTCACCCATCACATGCTGGGAGAGCCTCCTTGCCCTCAGAACAGCTTCGGTTCTTTATGGCATGGATTCCAAAAGGTATTGAAAATACATATTTCTTCTGGTCCATGCCGAGATCATTGCATCTCGCAACTGATGCATTTGTCAACTGCACGTACATGCAGTGAAACATCATATTTTACCACTTGCCATAGGTGCTATACTGGATTAAGATCGGGCGCTAAAGTATGGTGCACTTACTCTTCATGAAACTAGTACAATATGACTTGTGCTTGCAGAAATATTTATCATCATACTGGATGTACTGTAGCTGTTAAAATGTGGCCATAAAAAGGCAAGTGGTCAACAACATTACTCTAGATAGACAGTAGCATTCAAGCAATGATCGAATGGTACTAAGGGGCAAAATTTCTCACGGCACTGTTTTTACACTACTCTGTGTACAATCTAGGGCCTGTTTTGTGTTAAAATTTCAACCATCAAACCAAAGTGATGGTCCACATAGCTTGGCACCAACAACCATTCTATGGTACAAGTGCACATTTCCATAAAAGTTGGCTTTTATATAAATAATTATTTAAATATATATTTGTATGTATTTATATGCCAACACCAAGCTCATGCAGATGATGCCATTATCTATTTTCTACAAAGCCTTCTCTAACAATGTATTATGAGGGTGATGCTCTTTGAGTTTCCCCATGCCGTTTACACCATTCACCCCTCTTTTCATGATATAAAAATTAAGGCTTTGCAGGCAGACACTATTAAACCTCCTGTATCACAGCCTACCAGACAGCCAGACCCTAGCTTATGCATCTGAATGTTTGTTTCAAAAAACAGATCCTTCTTCTTTGTCTACCTAACCATTATGGGTGTGTAAGTCATTAAATGTCAATGGAGAATTTGAGGTTTGCTATCTGCTATCTGTTTTACCCAAATGAGGATGGGTTCCCTGTTGAGTCTGGTTCCTCTCAAGGTTTCTTTCCATTACAATCTCAGGGAATTTTTCCCTGCCACGGACACCGTCGTCCTCGGCTTGCTCATCAGGGACAGTCTTATCATTTTGATTCATACACATTCACATTTCATACAAACTTAAATAATTCTTTTGATTATGTAAAGCTGCTTTGTGACAATGTCAATTGTTAAAAGCGCTATACAAATAAAATTTAATTGAACCCTGTTTTTGTGTGAGGAATCTGAATGTGTAGGTGTGAACAGCTGAGACATTACTAGTGGTGGAGAAAGAGGGAAAGGTGGATTATTTGCATTTGAATGTTGTCTGAAATTGTAACGGACACATACTAAACCGATTGAGGCCCTGATTATACTGCATAAATATTTAGTGAGACATGAAACATTTAAGAGAATTGATTTTTTGAGTTATTCTAATGCTCTATTCTGAAAATCCATTTTCCAGTCATTTCTATATTTAAAGTTCAAATAATATTTCTTTATTCAAATATATAATATAATATAATATAATATATTATATAAAATATAATATAATATAATATAATATAATATAATATAATATAATATAATATAATATAATATAATATAATATAAAGATTGTGTCTGTATAATGGTAACTCATTCTTTCAATGATATGTTTTGATTTCATATATTGGAGGACCCGAAACCAGTATGTCTGTCTGTATGTCTGTCCAGCCAGATTTTGTCACACCATGACACAAAACTGAACAGAAGTTAATGAAAATTTGGCAGTTAAACCTGTGCCATAAATGTGTCAAAATGTTGAATAAAAGTGATTTTATAAACAGTTATTTGCCGGATTTAATAATCTACTTTAAAATAAGCTACTAATAAGCTTATTATATTATTATATTAAGAGTTGAACAAACACCAATAGAAATTAATTAGAAAAGCTAAAGTGAATATTTTAACTGCGATTATTTAAAAATTTCACTCTTGATATAACAGTGCTGAAGTGATCTACTTTTTCGATGTCTCACCTGTGATTCACTCTCCGATTACTTAACAGGGAGTTTAAGTAATCGGTATGTCGTGTTTGGCTGACGACAAAAGAAGGTCAACTTAGCATAAACGTGGCGTAAGATACTCAATCTTACAAATGTTATTTACAGTATATTTACAAACATACAATGTTATTTCTTTGTATTAATAAGTTAGACAGTTCTGTCATACAGAAAGACAGACAAACATGTACGTGGATTTCAACCTGAAATAATATTACTGAGTACATTAAAGCTGATCAGCTTTAACCTTTTAACTATTTCTACTATTTCTTTAACTTTTTACTAATGCTAGTATATATACATATACACATGTATAGGGGTTGGACAATGAAACTGAAACGCCTGGTTTTAGACTACAATAATTCATTAGTATGGTGTAGGGACTCTTTTTTTTTATCAATTCGTCTTGGGAACATTGTCCACAGCCCAAGATTTTCGCTGCTGGCACCATTGAAACCGATGTTTGGCATTTGCACGAGTGACCAAAGGCTTGGCTATAGCAGCCCGGCCATGTACATTAACCCTGTGGAGCTTCTGACGAACAGTTTTGGTGGAAACAGGAGAGTTGAGGTGCACAGTTAATTCTGCAGTGTGTTGGACAGCGGTGGTTTTTGTTTTTTGGATACAATCCAAAAGGGATATCCCTTTAAGACCGCTTTCGTCCACAGTTACTCCTGTTGGATGTGGCTCGTCCTACTTGGTGGTATGCTGACATTACCCTGGATACCGTGGCAGTATATATATATATACATACTGTATATATATACTGTATATATATACACTGTATATAT
>JAQMYK010000010.1:17215039-17225525 GCA_030014345.1 Clarias buthupogon
CGCATTTTCCTTGATAACAAGCAAGTTGAGTCATACCACTTGTTTATCGTATCGCAATCGCAAATCGCAATTTTGACTTTAATAATCGCAATGTGACATTTTTCCCAAATCGTGCAGCCCTAAAATGGAATTAGTGAGCATTTATGCTGATGTCTGCTGAACATGCAAAGCTCTGGTTTATCTGCTAACCAAGGAAGTAAAAACAAACAGTTTCACTGTGTTAAAATCTGTTCTTTTCGGGAGACAGTAAATAGGAGAGCAGCAGATCTTTTCATCAATCTGGGTAAACATTATAAACATAAATCAGCTGTTTGCTATTCAGTGCTTTATAACAGCTTCAAAACTCACATACAACTCAAAGTAAATTAAAATTAAAATCTTTGACATATAACCTTATAACAGGGATTAGGCAGGTTAATGACTGTGGAAGTCTGAGAACGACCGGCAAGATGGCAACAAACATCATGTGACAGTGTGACATGTCTGCACAAGCTCTATTCCAGCTTCTATTGGTGGACAATCACACCACAAGCCTGTTACTGACGTCGTTTCATCTATCTGCCTGTCCCAGAGCCAAACTAAATAATATTTATGCACCACATTTTTCTAATCAATCATTAATCAATCTCATAATGAAGAGAGATAAAGCTTTCTGCACATGAGCAAGTGGAAAAGGACCCACCTACTGACCTTCTCTTCAGTTGTAGTCTCAGATAGGAGGCTTGACATCAACACAACAATGGCACCTTCTGAAATAAGGCACTGTTTTAGATACAGTGGTGATTTTTGCCATGTGTCAACAACATAAACAAGGAACTCCAGCTTTTTCTTTCCACTTTCTTCACATTGTCCCCAACCCTGGAGTATACAGAGAGTATTGCTCAGCCCGGCTTAAGCGTGTATTGCCAATATTGCTGATCACTGGGGACATAGTTGGAGAATGAGGATCCATAACCAGAGGGTCAGCAACAGATCCGGTTTCAAAATACACACACAAGCTGTCCATGACCCCACATGCAGTGAGACTCAGGGTTGCCTGAATATATTTGTCTCTCCACAATCATACTACATTTGACAGCTAATGCGAGTATAACGGCACTGCAGCCAGAAATTGTGCTGAAGCAAACTGCATGAAAAAGTCACTCCTTGTGGCGAAAAAATGGGAAGAGGCTGTTAAATAATATTCAATTCAATTAAATGAAATTTTATTTGTATAGCGCTTTTAACGATTGTCATTTTCGCAAAGCAGCTTTACACAATCAAAAGAATTACTTAAGTTTGTATGGAATGTGAATGTGTATGAATCAAAATTATATAAATATGCATATTATGAAATAATATGCCTTTGCTTTCATATAATGGCGTGGTCTGGAATACTTTATACAGCAAAATATACTTGCTGCCACTGATTACAATTTGCTTATTGGTTAAATAACACCATCATATATTTTCTTTGGAACTTCAGAGATATGTTAATTTCCTCTTCTTACTTATGTACAACTGCAATAAAGTTATCTTACCAGTCTCTCTCTCTCTCTAATATTGCAGAATGTCTGGTAACAAAAAATATCACATCAACAATTATACCTCTTAGTCGTTCAAACGTTTTTCTTTTTAACCGTTGTCTTACTGTTACCGTGACAAAATAATGTGTGAGAAATAGTACATTATTAACACCTACTTTTCATGTTACAGACAGAACAACTGTTTAAGCATTCAACTGGCCAACTCCATGCACACAGACCCAAGACGGGAATCGAACCCTCAAACTTGGAGTTCAGCGGTCTCAGGGACGCCCTCAAGTGGTACCGTTATATGAAAATTATGCCCACCTTCTGGTCAATGAGATTCAAGCTTTTAAGCATGCTGATGAATGCAGTTGTAATCAGTCTTTCAACATTTCTGCGGAAAACGGCTGTACAGGTATTTTCAAACAAATATATAACACTAAACCTGAATAAATGACGATAATCCATGAATATCGGTAGTGTTAGTCTATCAGCTGCTCCTGTCAAGGGGTCGCCACAGCGGACCATCCGATCTACACTTATCATGATTACTCACTCACTCACCGTCTATACCACTTTATATCCTGTTGCGGGTGCCCGGAGCCTATCCCAGGAGATTTTGGGAACCAGGCAGGGTACACTCAGGATGGGGTGCCAATCCATCATAGGATACACACACATACTGTACACATACTCAGACACTCATTCACACACTGTCACGATCATCACCTTGTAAATTGTTAGCCAGGTGATCCGCGTCTCTGACATACCCCAGTGCAACTGCGTCATATAGCAGCAATGCATTCTGGAATTTTGAGTCCAACAGTGGCTGTCTCCACTTTTATTTTGATTTCTCATTATTATAATAATATTAAACTCAGAGTAAAATGGCGTGAATGCTAAAAGGATGTCTTGCTCTCCTGCTTTGATATCTCTTATTTCTGTGATTGCTGATTTAGTCTCCTATTAAATGTCATTGTAACTACAGCAGTAACGTGGCATCAGTGCAGCAGACTCTTACTCCTAACAGGAATAATGATCCACATAGAGACAGGATCACCACATAATCATATAATACATATTTAATCAGAAATACACAAGATTACAGTATATCTTCAGATGGAATTTTCCTTTAAACTACAGGTACAGGTAAAGGACATGTCCCTAGGAGTTCTGATCTCAGACATTTGAGAGCTGTACATATGGCACTGTACCAAATAAACACCAAAACCCCGACCTTAACATGTCCTTCGACATGGCGCTGTTATAATGTACAGTATGTGGCTTTAGACAAAGCTGCTGTTGCTGTACACAACGGCTCATAAGTGCATACAGAAATAAATACTGTTCTACTGTACCTTCAACTTTAAGGGTTGAGCGCAACAAATCCAGATTTTAAACAGTTTTGATCGGTAACATCAAAAGCTGCTGCTGTTACTGTGGGCTGCGCTTCCGTTACAGAGAATCCAGAGCCAGACAAAGGCCTCGACAAGATAAACATGGCTTTAAATAGAGACATAAAATACAAAACAGCACCGAGCCAGGCGACTCCTGGGTGGAAATCTACACTGCGTCATCTGATAAAGGATTGCTGTCGAGCAGAAAACAAACAGAAATGTAACGAAGGCATCTGTATTCGCTGTAGAAGAGGGATAGAGAGAGAGAGAGAGAGAGGGAGGGAGAGGGGGAGAGGAAGGGCACCTGCTGGACTGTAAAAACCCGACAGCTATAGCTGCTGTGCCCGCTAGTGTAGCGAACCCGAACCGCAGGACTGAACCGACATTACTCGACGGCACTGATGGACGCCACTTACTTCCTCAACTGCTCTCTCATGCTGTTCGCTGTGCCGTGTATCCACACGGTGTCTCGGAATCTGAGAACTCGGTGTTCCTGCCAGTGGCCGCCCCGATATTCCCTCTGCTCGCAGGAAAACGCGCTAGATTCTCCCGCAATCTCCTCGCGAGGTTCCGCTCAGACGAGGCGGAGCTTCTCCATTCACTCCCTTCCCCCAAACGCCTTCACTCAGGAATCCTCCGAAAAACCTCGCGCACAGAGAGAGAGAGAGAGAGAGAGCGCGCGAGAGCGGGGTGCTGGAGCTCTCCCTGTGAGGGGCCGCACGAGCAGGCAGCGGGAACATCACACTACCTCACACTACCTCACTGCATCACACTCACACAAACTATTAGTTACTAACAGTTATTCATAAATTGATTCATATCACTATAAAGTTCCTTTCTTCTCGGAATCATTTCGTTTTCATGCAACATAATGGAATTCTGAGGTTTTATTATACATATAGACACATACACTGATCAGCTACAGCATTATGACAACTTGCCTAATACTGAGTAGGTCGCCCCTTTCACCACCAAAACAGCAGTGACCTGTGTGTTCTGACACCTATCACAACCAGCATTAACCTTTTCATCAATTTGAGCTCTTCCATTGGATGGGAAAACATTGGCCAGCCTTCTGGAAGCAGAAAAAATGGGCAAGCATAAGGATTTGAGGGACTTTGACAAGGGCCAAATGAAGGCTGGCCCTGTAGTCTGATACAATAGAAGCGCTAAAGTAGATCAGATTGATGAAAAGGTTAACGTTGGTTGTCCGAACAGAGAATTCATCACTTGTGGCAAAAGGCAGGTGGTCAAAATGTTATGGCTGAATGGTTTTTCAGTACAATTAATTATAAATCTCTTGAAATGTGTTTTCCTCATTTTACGTATATATGTGAAATACATGTACAATAAGTGATTACATGACAGCATTCAAATACTTTTTCATATATTCTTATTGTTTTCAACAAATTCTTTCAAAAATTATATTTCTTTTTCATAACAATAATAAATATTTAGTATTTTCTCGTATTTTGTAAGTACATTAAAACCCTTAAAACACACCAAAAACGCAACCTGAAAATGAAAGTCGCCCCGCCCCTCCCATCCTCACGCAGCACAGTTTAGGTTTTACTCATGTGTCTGCCCATCAAAGAGAAAGCATGTCATATATTACAATACATTATATATATACTGTATTCCGATACAAATACAGTGTAACCTTGGATTACAAGCATAATTAGTTCTGGAAGTGGGCTTGTATTCCAAAACACTCAATTGAATGAACCAATAAACCAAATCGAATTTTCCCATAAGAAATAAAGGAAACTCAAATTATTTGTTCCACAGCCCAAAAAATTAACACACAATATAAAGTAAAAATAAAACAAATTAACCTGCACTTTACCTTAGAAAAGAATCGCGACAGAGCAGTGTTTCTGTGTAGAGCAGAGAGAAAGAGTGTGTGTGTGTGTCTGTGAAGGCGAAAGTAGGAGGGGTCTGTGTGTGTGTGGGGGGGGGACAATGTCCAATGATGCACGCGCACACAGACACAAAGAGCAGGCTGAGCCTTGATCAGAGAGAGAAAATGGATTTTTAACCTCTCTAATGAGACTTGCTTTTACTTTGCTGTACACACACGCATACAGACACAAAATAAAAGATACTTTACGTGCACACACGTGGTTACAGTGTCATAGTAAACAGTACACGTGTGCACGGGAGTTGATTATACCAGTAAGAGTCGCGCATTAAGACCCAGCAGGGGAGACGATTACCCACAATTCCGCAGCACAAAAGAAACAAAAACCGTTGGCTCAGTTGTGATCATGTGACGCTCGGTGTCAAAACAAGAAGTGCATGTGTGATACATGATACTCGGTACTCGTAAACTGCGTTACTCGCAATCTGAGGTTTCACTGTATAGAGTACGCATGTTTTAAAATTTATACGTTTTTAAAAGAATTTTAAATGAAAGATTTTAGGTTTCATTTTTGGTTTTCGGCAAGTGCATCCTAAATTTTCGGTTTTGGCCCAGAATTGTCATTTCGGTGCATCACTACTTAAAACTCTAGCGACACAGATCCATACCGGCAACATGGCATAGGTCAATGATGATTAAAAAATACCTGTGTGCTCATATTATCCGGCTCGATGAACTGGGAGGCTACAGAACTGTGCATTTGGGTTTTTGGATGCCAGGTAAAACAAAACGTATCATTATTTTTTATAATGTGTATATTTTACCACTACCGGAATAGGAGAATGATGTTGCAAAAATGCAGAACTCTCAAAATGAGCATATTATTATTTGTATTACATGTATTTTAGTCTTAGAAACAACTAAAAATAACAATAAAAACACGTTACTGTGTATCTGTGTGTATTCTTTGTGTACAGTATGTGACCCAATTTTTTATTTCTTTGGTCAATCATGTTTATATAGTTGGTTAAATAAAATAAAATCCAGTTCCAAATCCAGTATTGCCTATTTTGTGCTGAAAAAAGGATGCATCCCTATATATGTTTATTAAAAAATTGCAAAACAAAAATTGGCTAGAAAACTCATCATTCATCACATTGTTTTGTAGTTGAATATTGTCAAGTTTATCATGTTCATTCTGTTATATTTAAATATTAATACATATAAAAACTTTCAAAACATATGTACATAGCCACCTTCACCAGTAAATAATTTTGCTAACATGCGCTCATTAAATGCTAATGCAAAAAAAAAAGTCTAACTCTCCCATGACAGGGTGGACATGTCTGTATAGATTTTGCCACATTTTGGATAAAAAAAAAAAAATCAGTAGCCTTATCTCACTCACTCAATACTGTATACGTACAGGGTTGGGGGGGTCCTGGAGCCTATTCCAGGAGACTTAGTGCACAAGGTACACTCTGGACAGGGTGCCAATTCACTGAAGGGCACACACACATACACAAACACACTACGGGCAATTCCTGAACGGCAATTAGTCTAATCTGCATGATGTTGGAATGTGGGAGGAAACCGGAGCACCCGAAGGAAACCCACCAAGCATGGGAAGAAAATGCAAACTCCATGTATACAGAGGCGGGAATCGAATCCAAGCCCTGGAGGTGCAAGGCGACAGTGCTAACCACTAAGCCACCGTGCCGCCCAACCATTTCTTATTACGTAAATAAATGTTGAGAAGGGGCTAATACATCTTTGTTAAAATGTACAGTTTATAATCACTATGCAAGGAAAATGTGCTTACACTACTTAGAATTCATCAACGACAAGGAAGACATGTTTTGGGATTTTCTCGTACATTGCCAGCATGCAGTTTGATTATAAAAAGTGCTGGAGCTAAATCAACATGCATTTCTAACAACCTAAAGTCTATTTAATAAAAGTAATAAGAAGTAAAATGAACAATCTCAGCTTTTTCTTTTGTGAATTATGAGGTCTCAAAGGCACTTTATAGTGATATTGACCCAGATACAGTGTGCTGTTCTTTTATGACCTGGTATAACACAAAATGTCCAAAGTCCAGAGTTTCATTTCAACATTCCTTATCTCACGCAAATATATTTTGTCATATATAATACATGTACATAAGCTAAATTCTCCTAAGTCACACTGGTTTGTTTGAACAATCGACATCCAAACAATTCTCAACAAATCAAC
This sequence comes from Clarias buthupogon, assembly GCA_030014345.1. NCBI lineage: Eukaryota > Metazoa > Chordata > Actinopteri > Siluriformes > Clariidae > Clarias > Clarias buthupogon. Next base: position 17,222,041 of record JAQMYK010000010.1, read on the forward strand.
ATACTGTATCTTGCTCACAAACCAAGTCACGCTCCAGTTTCTTTTTCCCTCTACACACACAAACACACAGTTACCATTTTAGAAGCGTCAAATGATTAGGCTGCATCAAGCAAAGAAAGCAACTAAGGCGATTTTTTGCAATTACTGGAACTTGCTTAAGAACCCTTCAACAAAACATGGATGGATAGTGCTGAACCGTTAACTTGTGGTTGGAAAAAAATCAGGAATGGAGAGCACTTAAACAATCGGGGAAGTTGCATGGTAAAAAGCCAGCAGTAAGCTATGCTCAATAGTGAAAGTACAGTAAGAGCATTTCCATCACACAATGTGTTGAGAACTCACAGGACAGCAAGTAAACAGTGCACTATTCACACCATACCATTTTAAAAATCTATTATATTACACTACTATTATACCACTACTCTACACAATGTTCAAAAGTCAAAGTCACCTTTATTGTCAATTCTGCTATGTGTACAGTGCATACATACAGAGAATTGAAATTACGCTACTACCTGGACTCCATATTAACATCAATTAACATCAACTGTTATGCTGAACTGCCTGCCACCTAACACACAGTATGAATGCAGATAATTTCCTGCTTTCAGTTGCCACATACATGCAACATAAATTAACAACACAACTCTACTGGAACCAGCTAGCTAACTAAGAGACCTAATTAGCTGACTAGCTCAGATATGACAGATTAACATATTTTATTTTTAAGTTAACCTAAAAATACTTCTATACAAAAAAAGAGACAACAATAGACAACAGACAACAAAGTGCACGTGCAAATGTGCAAACAAAGAGCTACAGTACAGAGTGACAAACACAACAACGGTTCCTCAAGGACTAGCTTTCCTACAAAAGACTACTACAAAACAGACTACCAGAAGTCTCCAAAAATGTTTAAGTTGTATATGTCTCACTGGTGAACATTAACTTATCACCGTCTTTTTGACCAAAGCAAGAACCCTTCAGGCACCGCACTTCCCTAATTTCCCAACATGGAATGTTAACCTTGTAGTCACGTCCCATAACACCTCCCAAAGCAGGCCCATGCTATACTTAAGAAAGAGCATTATTTGGTCAAATTTACTAAGATTAATTACTTTATTCTATTTAATTTGTTTAATATAAATATACCAAATTTTACTATTATTTACTTGAGTGGAAATTCTGTTCTTAACTTAAACATGTTGATACATGAATAACGTTTTTCAGTGTAGATGCAAAACTGAAACCGGTCTCTCTAAAGCTTTTTTGCTGGATGAATGGATTGACCTGGTGCTTGAACCTCGGTTTCTGCTTGTACATCACCCACATTTGTTACCATTACAGAACTTACAGAATTTGATAAGAGCTTCTGCGTGTTTGTTGCTATACCCATTACATGCCATTCAAGTTCAAGTAGGCTTTATTGTCACTTCAACCATATACAGTTAGTACACAGTGAAACGAAACAACGTTCCTCCAGGACCGAGGAGGACCAACTTTTTATCTGCCATAGGGAAAAGATATTGGGATCATCCTTGAGAATGCCACCATGGGCAGGCTGTGGCATGTCCTCCTTAAGGGAATTACAGGCATGCTGTGCTAGGAAGTTTGCATTGGTTCAACTTGTGAGTCAGATCCTCAAGAGACAATCTGTGTGATTTCTACCAGCCCTGGGGATTAAGGGACAAATAAAAAATCTCTGGTCTTATTAAGCTATTTCAGATCTGACGCATACCACCATATCTTATGGCTGCCAGCTGCAATTGTCATGTTGAATTTACTGATAAGGAGAGCAGGATGAATTCTGATGTGTACTGTATATCATCTACTGTACACAGATTCAGCCAAATGGTTCAAAACCTACTATACAGCGCTTCACAGTACAGACACATAATGACATGAAGCTTACTACAAAATCAAAACAAGTCTATTTCTAATGACTGTTTCCTAAGAACAAGCTTAAGACAGCTACAGTAAAGGTCTGACAGAGCATTACCAAAAAACCCAGTGCATCATGATATCCATGGGTTTAAAACTCCAGGTATTTAAAGATTGCAAATGATTTTTAAACAAGTGTTATTAAAATGTAATTACTGATTATTCGATTATATTTTAAGTGGAGAGCAATTACATAGAATGCTGTAATTTCTGCACTGTTTATCCGATTCAACTCTCATGTACTGTAGTAGAAATAACTGGACCTAACTGAATATCCAATAGTATATCAACGGCAGTTTCTCAGGTGAAGTAGTTTGGACGTTGCGACATGCCAACTGAACTTTTTTCTTATTCAAACATTTTTTCTAATTACCTAGGTAACGTCTTTAGTTTGAGAAAGGTTGTTTAGGAACCCAAAGGAATGGCTGTTTCTTTCCTGGCCTGAATAAGCTTGTTGGTTAAACAGTAGAGAAGGTGAGAGGAGAAGGGGAGTTATTAGGTTGTGATGGTCACATCTACAACTTGTGGCCTGAAAGGGGTCATTAGGTTTGGCCTCCCTGGTAGATGTGTGACCTATAACAGCATGGAAAATATGAAAGAGATCATGTGTGAGACCTCCATCTCTGTTGGGAAAATGGTTTTCTACTTTTTCCATCTATATGGCTTCTTTCTATCCTCTCTTAAACCAAGACCTCAGGAAAAACTGTGGACCTCCACAAATCTGGTAAATTTTTGGGAACAATTTCCAAGTGCCCACTGGTACCACATTTGTCTATAGCAACAATACTACACAAGTATAAACACCATGGGAACACACAGTCATCATATGGCATCATAAGGAAGGAGATGCATACTTTGGTACAAATTAATTCCAGAACAACAGCATAGGACATTGTGAAAACCCTGGAGTAAACTGGCACAAAAGTACCAAGTATAGGCATAGTACAAGTACAAGACCAATATAGACATGACCGGCTGCTCAGCAAGGAAGAAGCCACTGCTCCAAAAACAGTCAGACCGCTGTTTGCAGCTGCACATGGGGGCAAAGATCTTCTGGAGAAATGTCCTCCGTTATGATTGAACAAATATTGAACTCTTATGCCACAATGACCAAAGAATGCTGTGCATTGTTTTTTTTTGTATGACACTAATAATGGTCTAGAGAACTAGCATGAAGATGCTGTTATTGTTGTTGCTGTGGATGAACATACAGTATGAGAAATCATTTGGAAGCAGTTTTTAACAGACATTGAGCTTAAACCCAAACTCTGCGTTAACTAACCTACCCTGACCTGTAAAACTCAAGAGTTTACTTCAATCAATTCTGAGTCAAGTTAAAGCCAATCAATAGAACGCAGATAACATGAGTTACCATGGCAACACAAGGGAAAAAACCCACATACTGCTGCCAAGTAACTTTAGAAATATTAATGAATACATACAGTGGCTTGCAAAAGTATTCGGCCACCTTGAACTTTTCCACATTTTGTCACATTACAGCCACAAACATGAATCAATTTTATTGGAATTCCACGTGAAAGACC
>JAQMYK010000010.1:17227013-17240410 GCA_030014345.1 Clarias buthupogon
TGTATGATTTTCGTTCCACTTCTCACGTGTACACCACTTTGTATTGGTCTTTCACGTGGAATTCCAATAAAATTGATCCATGTTTGTGACAAAATGTGGAAAAGTTCAAGTGGGCCGAATACTTTTGCAAGCCACTGTATGCAGAATAAGTATATACTGTATTTAAGGATAAAGAAAAAACGTGCTTCACATACTGTAATACACTTATTGAATGCTATATTGAATATATGAATATATATAACATATAAGTATAAGATGTGATATGATCTGATATTCTATTATAATAATGCAGCTGCAGCTAAACAAGCAGAAAACATACTTGTCAGCAACACAAGATGAAATATACAAATATATAATTCATCCAGGTAAGGTATAATTTAATTAAATATGTGGCTGCACATAACCTGTTTTTAAGTCATTAGTGTATTTTCTTGTTAGAGCATTTTCAGCCACCCTAACACTGCCAGTATTTAATAGTGTTTATTATAAAGCAACACCCAAAAGCATGAAGACCTACACAATAGGCTATTAAATAATGATATTTATATCCTTTGTGTGTTAATATTAGCTCAGTGATGGCCACATATCCATCTTAGACACAACTTGGCTCTGATTTTCTTGTAGCAGGTCAATTCTTTGTAATACACTTTTTGAGTTTCTTAGTTGTCCTGCAGGACATTTTTGGGTGACTATGAGTTGTATGTGTGAAAAATTGTGATGTGGGCTGAACACTGCTGTAAAAACTAGTTTTTTATTAGGATGGAGCACTTTTCTGGGTAAAGTTATAATTTAGCTGGCTATCCTTGTTCATCTTTTAGCAATTACCGATGATGTAATATGTCGGCTGGAGGATTCTGCCATACCAGAGGTCCATGCAGTTGTGTGTCCTCTTAATACTTCACAATTTATTTCATAATGGGCTGGGGTAGAAGAGAGAGATTTTTTTGTTGTTTTTTACAGGAACATGATGAAGACCTGTGAGCTAAACAGAGTGGGGGAATATACAGAGAGGCCTGTTTGGATGTACACATTATATTAAAAAATGATGTTGATGATAATATAATAAAACTTGCATCTTCTTTATCTCTAACTGGAAATTACAACAAAGAAGAGAGTCTTTAAATTCTCACTTAAATCATTAACATGCAGTTCAGCATAGAAATAGCAATGCAACTATTGGAACATCAGTTAAAGGTTGACAGGGTGCTACGGGGTAATGATTTTACTTATCTTGGCAACATAAAAATATTAATATCTGTTTATTAAAAAACTTCATTAAAAGAGGTAATAGTCAATCAGAAATGATGGGACAGTGTCTCTGAATGCTTTTCCATCTTGTGTATCCATCTTGTAGATGGTCAGGATCAGTATCAGGGTCAGTCACTGTCTGTGTTTTCAGTAAGTGTTTCATTGTGAGAGTCACATCTCACAGCCTGACAGAGGGTTGCCTTGGAAACCTGCCAGCATCACTGATGTTAAATAGAAACTTCAGTTGGGAATGAAGTGCAAGACACAGTATTAGTTCTGAACCGAGAGCATGGCCATGATGCTTCATATAAGCAATATAACAGATGAGAGTATTTTTTAGATAAATAATTGTGCAGAAAAATTGTAATATTCAAACATAATTATAATGGGATTATGAAACATCCCAGCAAGGTGTGATATGTTCAATCAATGGAGTTTTTCTGCTTCAATATCAACTGTCTTTTTAAGAAAAGCACACACCATGTCTGAAGGGGAGGAGAAACTTTGGGTAAGGTTAAGTAAACCCTGTTCTGTTGCCCAAGCAACTGACTCTGAGTTGACCTGAACTGGCTTTTTGTTTCCATGAAATTAGACTAAATTAACACTGAGTTTTCACTAAACTCAACAAACTCTGTCACCAACTATATCAGTGTGTGCATGGGAAACACGATTCCTAAAGCCTGTACAAGATCCTCTCCAATCCATAAAAGTGGTAACTTGAGATGAACATAATCTACAGTCTATGTTTGGTTTGAGACAAGCAACACCTTCCCTGTAGTGAAATTACTGGCAGCAACAGTGGTGCATTAACCATTTCTGTGCCTGATGTCATCAGATTATTCAGGATGGTCAACCCATGAAAGCCACCAGGTTCTGATGATGTCCATGGCCATGTCCTCAAAGCATGTGCCAGACAGCTAGCAGAGGTTTTTACAGACGTATTTTATCTCTCCATAAGTCTGACTGTGATCCCAACATGCTTTTAAGAAGACCACCATTATTCCTGTCCCCAAGATGACTGCAGCCAGATGCCTAAATGACTACTGCCCTGTAGCTCTGACATCCACAGTCAAGAAGCACTTCAAAACTGCTAGTCAAAACCACATTTGTTCCCCCTTTCTGGCCACCATTGACCCGCTCCCGTATGCAGTATACAGTACTGTGCAAAAACCTAGGCACATATTAACTTTAGTACATATTTTGATATTTGTATATGTTTTTTTCATGCCTGCATTATTATTTACAAGACCATTAAATAATTCCAAACATAAATTCCAAATTAACGAATAAATAACATTATAGAAGAATATTTGCATACCAGCTGTTTTGCTGCACAAGTCTGTATATAACATTACTGATTATTTTCAAGTAAAGACTTTTCACACCAAATACAGACTGTGTTTATCTGTTACTCTTTTTTGAAGGCATTTCTGCTTAATTTTTTTGTATATACTGTAAGTAAAACAAGTGTTAGGTTTTACTGAGCATGATGGAGAATGTGAGTGTTTCTAGTCATAATATATTGCCTTCTTTATAATATTCCTGAGTAATGTTATTTATTTATCAATTTATGGTTAGTTATGTTTGGAATTGTGAAAGATTTTTAGACATAATAATGTCGACATGATAAACATACTATATATAACCAATTTTTTACTAAACATAATATGGTGCATAAGACATTTCCACAGCACTAAACACACATATACACAATATATATTAAGTATATATTTAAGTCCTGTGTAAAGCAAACCCAAAATATAGCCAAGCTTCTTTCATGTTTTGCAGTATAGGTATTGTGCCCCTTTTTTTAAATTATTTTTTTTTATTTGCTCTGTGAACATGCATCTAATGTGATCAACCTTCACAAACTCAACCAATGGTTACACACTCAACCAATTATTCTTAAGATAATGCACCAACAAGACTAACAATATTCACTGACATATTTGTATTCATACAGAACACCAAACGGCTTGAAGACTTGTCTTGGAGTCAACTTTATGTCTTAAAGTTTCAAACAGCACCAGAAGTCTTTTAAAATTAAAATAGGAATATAGTGAAGAAAAGCTATTTCAGGAATTTTACCTTGTTGTGAACTTGACCCTATTTGGATCAAGTCCAGAATATAATCACTTCTTCTGTGATACAATGGTAAATACTAATGTGAAATTTTGATAATTGAGACATCAGGCAAATGCAAAAATCAAGCTTGATGTGAAGTAAAATAAACAGTCCATTCACACAGGCACAGGCACATACCTCACACCGTACCCAAGTCAGGACAATAATTGAACTATACCCTATTTTTTGATATTGCTTCTTGAGGCATACATTTATCCAATCTGCTTGTAAGTAAGAAATAGCCAAATGCAATTTCCTATATAAATGTATACATAATTATCATGACATATATATATGTGACATATGCAATAAATATAAATATATATGTTCAGACATGGTCCTGCTTTCCTCAGGTGGTCTTTATGAAAACCAGTTTCATCATGGTGCTTGATGGGTTTTGCAAATGCACTTGATAAAACTGCAAATACTTGCAAAAACTGCTGACCTTCATGTCTAAAAATAACAATTGACTGTTGTTGTCCTGACATATTTACCGAATGTCATATGTTTATATGTATTCAAATATATATTATATTTATGTACATTGTTTTACCATACAGTACACATCTCATAAATAAGTAAATGTGTAATATACATGTGTAAAATATACATCCATCATTGTTCTATGTTTTAACTTGAAGTTGTTGGGAAATGACCGTAGTTTAAATAGCCCACATTTATACACCCTCCCAAAATGGTTGCAAATAATATAGTGTATCACAGTTCCTATTGCCAGGTGTTTCCATGTTTTTTTATTATATTAGCTTATACATCTGGCAGCTCAACATGTTCTTTTCAGACTAACAGATATTATCTGCCTTAAATTACTAAAGATAGAGGCTTTATGTAAGTTAGTATTATAACACACATTTGGGAATTAGTGAACAACCAAAATTTGTTGTCTTTGGAATACTTACTTTATATAATAAGGAACACTGTTTGGAGAAACAGAGCGTTCAAAAGGACTTTGTACAGACACTGCAGAAAGAAAAAACTGCCTGATCAATATAACAACATCAACAATTATAGCAATAATAATAATAATAATAATAATAATAATAATAATAATAATAATAATAACAAAAAAAGGATTATGATGATGATGAAGAAATAAAGAATGTAGCAGTAGTGTATATAATAAAAACTTTGTACTATGCCTAAATGAATTTCCTAGTGTACCTTCTAGAAACTGCTGAGAACTGGGTCCTAAGTCTTTGTGGGCATCAATAAGTTGGGACAGATGTTCTTCAATTGATATCTAAAAAAAGACAAAAAGACAAGTTACTGAGTAAGTTAGTGATTGGGCAGTTGTCATACATTTTGTCAGAATGGTTGAAGGGAGGACAACAGCATATGGTGGAAAGGGAGAAGACTCCACTTTCTAAACCAAGGTGTAAATTTGTACTACTGCATGTTTTTGGCATCTTTGTGGTCATTTGAATGTTAATTGCTCTGGGTGTGCACAGAGGTACAAAAGGGAATAGCAACAAACTGTATGAAGAGAATAAATCCTGTTTAAAAGTTCCCCAACTGTTATTCAATAACATTCCCAAAAATATAGTTTTTAAAAACCTTGTTAAAATGTTCCCAGAATGTTCCCACTCTATGGGAATGTGCCCAGAAAACCAGGCAGTTTGCTGGGGGAAGGCTATGCAAAGGCCAAAACAATGGGAAAAAAAAACACATTCACGATCACAAGGCTTTGCAATACCCTCAGATCTATCTGTTCATGTAAGAACAAAAGAACAAAAATACAGTGTTTGAGTGATGTTACTTCTAGTCAGTAACCTTGTGAGCAGGTGGTGTAAGGATATACTGTATTTATTGATTTATTACTGTATTTGAGTTCCCCATTCTCCACAATACTGAATTAAAATGCATCCCACATTACGTCAATATTGGAAATGTTTTGTCCTCCATTTTCTTGAGAATTCAAACGTTTCACATCCCTCAAGAAACAGCTAGCTGTGCACGTTGTAGTGCAGTAACATATTCACAATGACAAACAAAGATATTTCACTTAAAGAGTATAGTATGTGATAATTAATAACAAATATTTTTGTTGGGTTGACCATTTTGCTACCGTCCAAAGGTGCAAATACATGGAAGTAGTTTCTAAACTTTTTTATTTATTTGTTTAATTATTTTATTATAGCTTTAAATGCTGTTTGGCTCAGTCAGAATTTGAGGTTGATGCCCCTTACTTACATATGACCAAAAATAAATAAATTAAATCATCAATAAATTAATTAATTACATGCGCAGCAAAAACTATAACTGTTTGGAGATTGTAAATGTTGCTGGTTTTTTTATCCGTCTACCACAGTATAGTCAGGTGCAGAAGTATTTGGGCAGTGACATTTTTTGTTGTTGTAATTTTGGTTCTTTATACCCCCACAATTAATATGAAATTAGGCAATCAAGATGTGATTTATATGGAAACTTTCAACTTTCAGCTTTAACAAATAAATTGCATAAACCTTTCTGTTTTTATCAGTCTAATAATGGCTTTATTCACTACAAAAACAGCTACAGTAGCTAGCAAATGCAAATTCTTAAAAAGATTTAAAAATGCAAAGACTTGGGATCAACTCCCAACCTTTTGTCTGCTTAATCTGACATGGAATAAAGAAGCAGGCCACATATGGCCATGTCAATTATCAGTCAGTTATCAGTCAATTATCCGATTACCATTGAGCCTTTGAAAACGACCTACTTATTGTCTGTCACTTCAGTCACCCTTTTATATTCTCCACTTCTCCAGAAAGGTGAGGTGTGCTGGTGATTATTCTGCACCACCTGTCCCTTGTCCATGAAGCTATTTTTGTGTTCATAGCATCAGTACTGATGAGTTCTATCAAAACCACCTGGCAGGAGTGTGAGGAGTGCAAAGCGTTCCAGAACTGTATGGTTTGGGCAAACTTTTTGGTTTGGGCAAACTCCCAATTTGTTCAAGGTTTTTGTTTCATGTGTGCCTTTTTATCCATCTTTCGTCAAGAATGGAGTCTGTGTTGGAGTGCTTCTGAAGTATTCTGGGTGCTGGGTCATATCGCTATACATCATAAAACAATACAATGTTTAGATAGATAGATCAGAAGAGCAAAAACAAAAGACTGATTAGATGGAGATGGATGACATGTACTGTATAGCAGGATGCAGTAATGAACACTCTTCTGTTTATATCATACAGTACAGTTAGACCTATAATAACAAGTGTTGTTATCCTGACAGCATATTCGAGAGATAAGTCAGTAAATTTTAGTAAAATTGTAGGCTTCGCTTATCCCGTCTGAATGCGCCACAGAAATTCAGATATGGGGAGGATGTAATTTCCAAATCACAAGAGATACCCAGATCACGGATCCCGTGCAAAAAGGACATAAGACTCTAATGTTGTGTATCTTGTAATTTGCTATTAAACTTAAATAATGTTTTTTTAACAGACTGAAGGTTGGCAAAGGGTAATAAACAATGGTCTTTACAGTATATTACAATAATATGTTCACAATGTAGTTGGGAGAAAAAGTGATGTCCTTATATGAGCACAACGCTGAAAGTTAGCAGTTTAAGATTGTAACTATTTTTTTATTTAATATACTACAGTGGACAGGTAAAATAAAATTTGCTTCATGATGTCTAAATATTCAATTGACCTTATAGTATGTCTCTACAACACTGGCTTTGAGTTATAGGACTAACCCTTAACCCTGCCCTTATACATGGAATAAAAAGTATACATTCAACAAAATATTTGGCACAGGTCCTATAGTTCTTCATTAGGGTCAATGGCAGCTGGTGTCATAGCTACTTTTGCCAGGCCCTGCTTGCACTCTTCACACTTTTCTTCTTCTTAAACCATTACAAAACAAGAATATAACTAATGATACGTTATATTTATTTCTTCTACTACAGTATGTCCTTTTTGAGCTACACATATTTACTCTAAGAAGCCAGCCATTCTGACTTGTTCTGCCTTGTGTCCTCATCTATTCTGATGGACACACTTCTGCCCAGTTCACCTCAAAATCACTTACGGATAAATAAATAAATAGACATTTTATATCGATTTATCTAAAATTGCTTTGAGACAGTGTCTATTGTTAAACAGGCTGTACAAATAAATTTTATTTAAATTGGTACTAATATTAGATGGGAGGCCTAAACTCTATCTGTGGCTTGATAATTAAACTATCAGTGTTGACCAAAACATTATATCCTTAGATAATATTGACAACAACCAAAACAATCATCATCATCAGCTTCACTGTCTTCCTCAGACCCACCCTAACATCTTGCCTATGCCCCGAAAAAAGACTGGTTGATTCCACCTATGTTCTAATGCTTAAGGAGCTAAATGATGAGTTTATATATATCATATATCATTTTGTGCGGCGGGCAAACATATTGAGAAAAAAAAAAACTCAACGTTTTAATGACATTCCCAAATTTTTTAAAATATATAATAAAAATAAATTATTTATCCTGGAGCCAATCCCAGGAGACTTAGGGCACAAGACAGGGGTACACTCTGGACAGTGTGCCAATCCATTGCAGGGCACACACATACTGTACACTCACAGACTTATTCACAGACTACGGGCAATTTGGGAACGCCAATTAGCCTAATCTGCATGTCTTTGGACTGTGGGAGAAAACCGGAGAACCAGAGGAAACCCACCAAGCACTGGAAGAATGCTGTCATGAACAGTTTAGTTACCACCATACTGTGGTATTTATCATTATAATCAGCACATTTAAAAGAAAAAAAAACAAAAAAAAACAGCTATGATTCATAGTGCACACTCCATATATAGTATGCTACTTTTAAATTCTAGCCACGCCATGCTTTGTGAATACCAACATGTATTTCCTTGAATTTGTTTTAACTTGTTAGTAAAATGGTTGCATCCTCAACTAAAAAATTATCATCCTTAAGCAAACATACTTGACTCTTTTTTCTCAATATATGTTTACCTGCAAAAGTCGCCATCGCCTACTGAGATCATCACTTCTCTTCAGATAGTCTGGTGAAAGTTGAATACCAGGCATTCTAAACTGAGAGGCTACTTTGTTGACTTGATTTACGTCATCCTGGATCGGAGCTATGGTCTCCTGGAATACCTGGTTAATTAAGAAAAGTGGAGGAATTTAAGCAAAGTATTATTAGTATTATCTTACAGAAACTGATTTTGACAATCCTTCCATAAATGGTGTGCATTTTGACCACAACCCTAAGCTGAGAAATCTAATAGAACATTTCTTTTTCATCATATAGTTTTCTTCCAGAATTAATATTCGCTAAATAATTTTTGTTTATTAGCACCATCCATAAATCACAACCAAAAACAATTGTCTACCAGCCAAATAATTATCAAGGTGGTCTTGTGATGGTTTCTTTCTGTTGATGGATGAGGCTGAGGTGGGATGGCAAACTGTGTATTGCAGCAGATTTGGAAGTCTACAGTCTTAATATTTAAGTCTCTAAAAGCCAAGTAATTGTCCCCTTTTGGCATTAATAGGATTGATGCACAGGCACTATAATAACTGTATGGGCTATTTGCAACTATTATTTAAGCTGTTGTCAGAAGCTCAGTTACAATGTTCACTGCTCCCAATTTAATCTCATTAATTGTAATTAACTGTCCCACTCTTTCATCCCAGAATCAGTATTGTGTGATGCCAAACACTAACCTTAACCATGTCGATTTGGTCACTTAAATTGTCAACAAGCAAGTTTTCAACTGGGTCCCAAGAATTTTTTTCAATTTCTGCTTGTTGTAGCTTTATCTCTAATTGATCTGCTGTAGCTTGAAGTTCTACCAGTCTCTCCAAAGCTAATTCCAGCTGTTGTTGCCAGTCTGCTGCAGCTGTACCAAGGTTTATCCAAAGTTTGTTTACGTCCTCTGCTTCCTTACGCAAAATGCGCTCTACATTTTGAATTCTCTCCTCTGGGCTAACACCTGGGGAATACACATGGAGTAAAATCAATTTTCTTTAAGTTCTTATAATGTAATATTTAATGTAACAATATAGGTGTGTTTCGTTATTAAGTGTCATTGTAACAACAAAATTAAACTAGCACATATGCTGTAAGCATTTGCTGTCTGGTTCCAAAAACCTCAGAGCAACTAGGTAACCAGCATTCACTGTAACATTCTACACACTAGACAGTGGCAGTGTCTGGAACCAACCATTACTGAAAGCAGCTTATAAACAGGACCCGAGTCTGTGATATTCTCACAGAAATGGCATGCCTTGATGATAAAGCATCCCTTAACTTCCCAAAACTCTCCATCCATCATTGCCACCTTTTAAAGAACTTGAGAGGTAAAACACAGGTAGCTTTCATAATGGAAATTCCAGAAACAGAACCAATGCAACTTGGACATGCCAAGTTGACAAATATGGAAGCACAAATTATGCTTCTACTGTGCCAGCCATTAGCACCCAGTTGAACTATGTCCAGTTTGTCCCAAGGCTATGTTCAGTCCATCTGGAGATACTGCTTCAACACTGATTGTATCTGTGAGCAGCTAATGTCACAGACTGCTCTCGAACCTCATAATCAATTTTGTCTATGAGGATCAAATCTCACTCACTCCTCCTTCCTGGTGAAAAAACCCACATAGTGCTGAGATTGCCTTGGGTGCGCATCGAATACAGTATATCCAGCCACACTACATCAACTGCTGCCTGCAGGCCCCTAAGCCCACTTTTCTGCCGTTTCACACTAGTATTCAATGTGCCCACAGATTTAGGGATAAACTAACAAAACATTCACCCCTAAACTTATAACAAGAAAGAGTTCTTCATCTGCTCTGTTGCCTTTGTTGAAGAGTTTTTGAGTCTATAATATACTGTATAAAGCCCAAGCAAAAGTTTGTGTGACACACTGTGGTTATGTTAAACTCTCATACAATAAGAATAAAACAGTGACTGCAATCAGCTCTGGCATTATTAGGTTGTTTACCAAATAAAATGGTGTAAATATTTTAAATCAATTAATAGTATTTCTAATAAATATGTGTTTCATTAAATCAGTAAATCATTAAATCTCTATAAATATCATATAAATCAGTAAATTATTCAAATAATTACTATGTTGTTAGTCTTTCAGCTGCTCGCATGGAGGGGGTGCCACAGCTGACCATCCTGTCCGCACACAACTTGGCACAGGCTGTACGCTGGATGCCCTTCCTGATGCAACCCTCCCATTTTATCCAGGCTTACCTGTATAATTACTATGTTTTCAAATAATAGGATCTTACAGATAGAAGGCTGTGGCTTCATCTGTTTTAGTGTTGACAACGTTTCATATTTTATTCAACACAGTCTGACGATATGAATATCGCATAGATACGCCAAGAAAACCACCACTTTACAATTGTTTTTTGCTCTTTAGCTGGTGTGAAAGCCATTAACCACCAAAGCCCATAAAAAGCTTATAACAATAGATACAATATAACAATTTGTTCTACTACCATAATATTACAGTACATAATTAAAATACACACACATAATTTCCAAAGGAAAAAAACCCTGATTTTCCTCAAGACAGTAAGATGAGAAGAAAAAAGAAAAGCAAACAGGGGTTTGATTGCTGTTTATGAGGCATACCTCTTTCAGTGGGGGTTTCTTTCCTTTCTTCACCAGGAATCTCAATCAGAAAACTCTTCACATTATCCAATGCTCTATTTATTGAAGGCTCTTTTGCACTCAGCTCCCTCCTGAAATCCTGTACAAATTCAAATATACAATATATGTACTGAATTATTCACAATTGTAGTATTTTTCCTTTTTTTCTCATAACAATACAAATGGTAGTGGTATTTATAGGTAGCTGCATTTGCAGATAACAAATTGGTCCAAAGTACAAAAACACCATCTAATGTCAAAACTAAATTGCGATACAGGATTATGAGACAAGTCTTTACATGACATTAAGAACAACAACTTTTTTTTTTTTTTTAAATCTTGCATTCATCATTTAGGAATTACTGACATTTTACATAGCCCTTTAATTTGACAATTGATCTACAGTATAAGCAGTTTCCTGCTCAGGTGTGGTCTGTGTCATTGCTATTTAATAAAAGATCCAAGACATAAATAGCTTAATTTGTAATTGGTGGCCAAAATAACAATATGGTACATTCTTTACACTGGCAAGCTCTGCAAAATGCCTGGAAGACCAAAGAAAAAGAAAGAAAAATGTTCATGACATTTAGCCAAACCAAGAACACACTTGAGGAGGTGGATAAATTAATGTTAAAGTCTACATTAAATAGACATCGGAGGGTTGACATCTAAATGCAAACCACCAGAAACACACTCAGCAGAAAGGTAAGCTGAATCAAATATGCTAGAAAACATCTTAAAGCCTACCCAGTTCTTGAATAAAATTATTTGGATGATGAAACCAAGAAACTTTCTCGCTGGAATGATAGGAACAAGCATGAAGAAGGAAAAATGGCTCATGATTCAAAGCATACCACATGGTGGAGTCAGTGTTATGGCTTGGGCATGTGTGGTTGCCACTAATGATGTTGCTCCTGATTGTCTTCCATGGCCGTAATTCACGTCGCCTGGCCTCAACCCAAGTGAGCCAGCTTTTAACTTACTGAAGACAATACCAAGGGCAGAAAGAACCATAAACAAACAGCAACCGAAGGCAGCTGCTGTAAAGGCCTTGCAAAGCATCCCAAGAAAGGAAAGTCAACTTCCGTAATGCTGATGGTTTCCAGACTTCAGACAGTCATCCACTGCAAACAATTTTCCTCCAAACTTAGAATAGAAATAATACTTATTTTTTGTAATTATGTTAGTTTGTCCAGCTTATAAAAAATTGAGGGATAAATGGTTAATGCAATATTTTTGGTTAACACCTTAAATTAAAGCTGACGTGGTTGATGATTATAAAACTCCCTGGTTATGAAAAACAATGCATATTCATTTATTATGCCATTTTCTTTGTGCTGTTATCACATAATTGGGTCATAACTGCATGAATGAGCAAGTATTTCTACTTGGGTGTAAATTATATTATAAATTTCATGTTGCATTCTGCAAATTTACTACTTAATTAACTATTTACTACTTAAGTCAGCTCCTAGCCTGAGCTAATACTATCCTGCAATAACTAAGGGCACAATTTCTGTTTTACACAACTGTCCAACTAAGTTAATAATTCTTATAGATTTGAGCAAAATATTAATATAATACTTACTACAACCCATAAAAACACATCCTACAAATCATTAAGAACATAAAGAGAATCATATAGTAAGAAGAGTGCAGGTTTAACCTTATGAGTGATCAGTTGCTGACGAACTGCAGGAATGTCTCCCCCAACTGGTTTCTGTTGCTCCAGCTCCTCCCTCCTAAGCTGTATCCACTGCAGGAGACCCTGTAAGGATATGTGAAAATGCTTCCACTGTTCCATACTATCACCTAGGTGATGCCTAAGAAGAAGAAAGGGAAAACATAAATAATTGTCTATCTACATACTGTATTATGCATGTATCTAGACATACTAGATTTGAGTTTGTACTTTCTGACATGAAGATGCACCAATCTTTTTAGTGGTGCTTGCGAAGTGAAAAAATCCCATCGCCTTAACATTGAGACCTACTTTGATGGATTCTAGCGCAGAGCAAGAATTTGGTAGAAATCTCAAATTTACCACATTTGAAGAGGCTTGCAAGCTGTCAGAACATACCCCGAAAGAGGGTATAAGTTGTACCCCTTTGCGAGTGTTCCGCAAGACAAGCAAAGATTTTTAATAAATTTTGACTTGAAAAACGAGCAAGTCTTGGATTATGAGCACCGAGTATCATGTTTCAGGCATGCGCTTCTTGTTTTGACGCGGAGCGTCATGTCATCACAGCTGAGCCAACCGTTTTTCTCTCTCTTGCGCTGTGGAATTGTGGGTAAGCGATTACTTAGTGCTCAGACTTAGTGCTCGTCTCTTACTAGTATAATCAACATCCGTGCACGCGTGTACTGTTTACTATAACACTGTGACCACG
>JAQMYK010000010.1:17253648-17265030 GCA_030014345.1 Clarias buthupogon
TGTCATTTAAAAAAACAGAGGAAACACTGTAAAATTTATTGGCAAAAACTGTAAAAAAAATATTTTTTTTTACAGTGCACAGTGAAGGTGATAAATGAAAATTCTACTTACTTTGATCTGTAATTGTAGCACGCATCTGAGAGTTGTTGGTTTTGTTTTTGAAGTTTTCAGCAGCAGTGATCTGTTTATTCAGCTGTTGGCACCTCTGGTCCATTTCATTACTTGCTGACTGCAAGATAAAATAGAAATTTTAATTAGAGCCTTATTAAAAAATAAATAAATAATTAAAACAGATATTATAAATGGGGCCTTTTTCTCAACATGGAAGTAGTTACTGTTACCTTTATAATTAGTGCATTTCCCCCCTATAACAGAGAAAGCATTTCCAGTCCTTTTTTACAGTGCAGATAAAAACTGCCACAGATAAGACATTTCTCTTTTCTACAGTTGTTATGAAAACTAATTTTACCCTGACGTTAGTTCTGCATGAAGGTCACCTTAGGTTGACAGGGCAACAAGAAACCACCTACCAGAACTAGGAAGGTTTTTAGTGTGAGGGTTCACCACAAGAGGGCACTGTGCCCAGAGTCTTGTTTTTGTAGTTTTTGTTTGTAGACTCAGTTTCCCAGAAGGCACCTGGGTCAGGTGATGAGAGTGCGCACCTGAACCGAGGTAGCTCATTAGAACCATCTATAAATAGCTGTTTATTCTGGGAAACTGGGTCGAGCATTATTTACTATATGTATTGTCATGTGGACAATCTGGTTTGTTTAGTTTCATTTGTATTTTGGTTTAAGTTTTATGTAATATCTGTGAATTGAAGAAGCCTCTGGTTTTTGGTTATGTTTATGTTCATTGTGTTTCTGTGTTTGTGGAGTCCCCTACACGTTTAGGTCCCTGTGTGTTTAGCCACTTGAGTGCTTAGCCGCTAGCAGGTTTAGCCATTAGTGGATTTAGCCTCTAGTAGGAATTAGCCTCAAGTGTGCTTAGCCTTTTGTGTGTTCGTTGCCCTAGTAGGTTCAGGTACTAACCCATTTAGATACTAACACGTTTAGATCATCCATGACTACAAAAGCCAGATTAGCTACTAACCCCACTAACTACTAACCCGTCCTGTCTCTAGTCGCATCCTGTCTCTAGTTTGAGTCTTTGTTTAGAGTCTGCTCCATGTTTAGTTGGTTTGTTAGCTCTTAGGCTTTGTCTCGCAGTTAGGCTTTGTCTCGCTCAAGGAGCCCATGTTGAGCTAAAGGAGTATGTTTAGCTCTAAATGCTGTGTGTATAGTTTGAGTTCTTGGTTTGTTTTTTAGATTCTTTATTATGTTTTGTAAATAAAGACTGCCATTACCATCATCCCCTCTGCGCCTATGCCTGCCTTTTAAGCCCACGGCAAGTAACATCAGCCAGTGTACCACCAGTTCATGACATTAGTGACTATATGTTTGATAAGGAATATTATATACTGCCTGAGCATATTAATGACATTTGGTAGAGGTCAAAAAATGAGGTCTTACAGAAAAAGCCAAGAGAGCACAGAAGGATGCAGTGGAAAGCTTCACTGAGAAGAAGAAAAAAATCTATAATTTATAAATTATTTAATAAATGATTATATTGACATGTTTGGTAAGGCTCCAAAGACATTCTGGCCAGAAGTCCAGTGTCTTAACCACTAAACTACCATTGCTCCCACTGCACTATACTTGATCTATGGGCTTGGTACAGTAAATGTGATGTAATGTTTCACGTCTTAAGAATATCTGTTAGTGTGTGTTTGTGCGCGCATGTGTGTATGCGAAGCTGAAGTAAGATGACAGGAGGAGGGAGGTGGGCACTAAGACTAAGCATTGGAGATGATTACCCATAATCCCATAGTGCACGAAAATGGGTACTAGCACATAAATCAATCAATGAATAAATTAATTGAAGACAGACAATTGTCTTGTGAACAATCTGTATTCCTTTAGGTGAAAACATGAATTCAATAATCAAAGAAAAAGACTTTTAATGATATTTTCATATACCCAAATATTAACTGCAGAAAAATATTTTAAATAAAAAGATTTTCTCTATTTCTAACCTTGAGTTTTATAATAAGGTCATTGATTTCACTGAGATCTCCTACTGTCACCCGCTGTTTTATGATCATGTGATCGAGATGAGAGAGCCAGTCATTGAGTTCAGTATTTGAGCGATTGAATGTATCCATTGTTGAAACATCTGGGACGCTGCTTGTCAAGTGTTCAGCTGCAAAATAAACAAATTAATAAAATAATTATAACAGTCAATATAATAGCCAATACTAATGAAATTGTTTACTGTACTATCAGTAATAATATTGTGTGCATGAATAGAATCATATAATCCCATTTATTTTTTAAATGTTTTAAACTTCCAAAGTTGAAACCCTACTTGTGACTTGACATTTGGTTTTCCACTCCTTAAGAAGCACCTGAATTATCATCCAGTCTGCACTGAGACTATCAAACTGGCCCTAAAAAATGTTGCATCACAAATGTATCAACATTTATTATAATTATTTTTATATACATATATTTTATTTGTAATGGAAAAGCCCGCATTTATGCTTGAAATTGTATTTTTAAAAGTACATTGAAAATAATTCACCCTTTCAGGCTGATATTGTGGTCTATCCTTGGCCAAAACTGTTTCGATTTCTGGCTTCTTGGACTGAATGTCATCAATCTACAGAAAGACAGGAAACAACTATGAATAAACACAAACCTATAGAATTATTAGTAAGGGTGCCCTAAGTGCAAAAACTTTGGGAAAAAAGACGGTCGTACCAGTGAATCCTCCACCTAGGATTTGGGCAGTATTACTGTACTTGTCTCAGACAGACCGTTTTCCCAAAATTCACATTTTGAGTGGCCAACTTGGTGGCCATATCTACCTTGATTTTGTATCTACAGTACCTCCACCAAATGTAGCTATATAAGAACATTCAGCTGGTTCTCCCAAGCCAATGGAAGCAACTGCTACATACTGTAAATTGTACCAGGATTTGTTTGAGACTTGCGCTTTGATACCTTGACTTCTAAATTTTTTTAAAAAAGTGATGCTATACATCAAACAGGTCCAAAATACCTTCTCATTTGGAAAAAAAACATGTCTATCAAAAATGACTAACCCCTTCTAAACCACTTCTAATCCTCCCACCAAGAGTGGAGACAGTGCAGCAGAAAAAAACTATTTTCATAGATCTCACACACCAAACTTAACTAAATTTTGCACCCAGCACAACAAGGCTTACAGCATATCTAAGTGGAGAACTGGGTCTCAAGGTATTGATTTGTTAAATTTGTATGAAAATTTGTTAAACTGTTTGAGAGTTATCAATCTCTGTTAGAAAGCTGGATTTTCCCACAGGGAATCAATTCATTTTGCACTGTGGCTGATTTTCACCAAAAAAAACCAAAAGAAGCAGTACAACAACAGCAACGCCTACTGAACCACTTTGGAAAAACTGCCATCCTGACCCTAATATTTGAAATAAACACGCACAAAACTTCAAGTTTTGTCAGTCTACAAGTTTAAAGCTTCCTGTCTTTAACAAGAACTAAAGCTCTAGCACCTACAGATATTGAAATTTAAGGGACTCCAATTGCCCTTCAAGTTAATGCTAGATAGGTTACATTCTCTCTGCCCATGCAGAATGGGATTGCTGGGTCATGCCAAGCCCCTCCACTCACACACTGCCTGGACTCACTGCTAATCTGTGTGGGCTAGGAAGTGGCTATTTTCACTGCTTTGCACAGGAAAGTATTGTGCCACTGCTCCCCTACTTCACAATTTCCCCAGTAGGTGTATCTAGTTATACAATTATTACAAAAACAGTTGTTTAAATTGTGTGAATTTTTAGATGCTTCGTTTCGTTTATTTCTAAAAATGAGAAAATACCTTATGTTCTATCGCTTCAGGTGACTCCTCAAGTAGGCTCTTAGTTGCAGAGGCCCAGCTGGAGAGCTTGTGGTACAGATTCAAGTCTCTCAAGTGATTCTCAATGTGTTGCTGCTTTTCAGGAAGGTTGGATGACACCTGCAGCATTAGCAGGAAGACAGGGAAATATTATCATTCTCACCAAGTGTAGGTGATCATGCCATAAATATCAGTCTGTGACTAAAACATGCCTAAATGCCTGGATAAATAAAAACACAGCATTTAAGAAAAAATACTCTGTAACATCAGTAACAGTAGCAGCAACTCCACGTTTATGTATCACATACATTTTCTAATTAGTTTCTTATAAACACTCTACAAACTATTAACTAATCCCTAATCCTATCATGACCTCATGTGGAGTACTGATTAAATAATGTTATTGAAACAAGAAAGTAAAACAATATTTACAGTCTAAAACAAGGTAATCCCAGGTATATGTATACTAATAAGAATAGAGAAGTTGGGAGAAGGGAAAGAATGTTGTTAAAATTACCTTGGCCCATCGCATATCGATAATCTTAAAATTGTTTGCCATAACCTTGTTTATATCAGGAGATAGGGATGAAGATTTTGTTTTTATTTTGTTTAACATTTGCATTCTGCTTGGTAATTCATTTACTTGAGCCTAAATATTTCAGAAACACAAGAAGAAATGCAAAAAAAAAACATTTTATTTACATACATTTACAGACAAATTAATTATGTTTTCTTTTTATTTTACTGTATATACCTGGTAAATAATGCTTTAAAATATATACACAAAATACTGTACCTGCACTTTTTCTAATGCATTGTTGAGCTGTTCCCTATTGTCTGGTTCTACTGGCAGGTTAGCAACAGACTCTGCTTTATCAAGCCAAGACTGAAATTCCCCCATATCTTCGTGAAGCTCAGCAAGAACAATCTTTTCCCCTGCTGACCTATACATAGTGTAAGGAGGTAAGTCATTAAAGTCTGCACCAAACGACACCTTTTGCAACTATGGGAATGTCCTTAACAAAACTTATGTTCTTGAACATGCATACAGACACACCGTTTCATTAGTAAATGTTTGCACAAAAATGTTGCCATTATTATAACTACTTTTTTGATATAGGAATTTACACAAGTTTAACAATGCCTACAAGTGGAAATTCCAAATAAATTTTTTATTTTGATAGAAGCTATCCAACTGTTGGTCAACCTGAAGGTGGAGCGTCCCAAAGACAAATAGCTGGGAATCTTAAAATAGCCCTTGTTAACAGACAGAATTACAATCTAACTTAAAAAAGTCACAACTTGGTTGACTTGGGCTTTCTAAAAGATTTATTTGTTCTGTTACATCTGTTACATTTAAAAGCCGGAAGAAAGTTAGACCAAGAACATAATTTAATTGTCTTTCATAGCTTGGTTTTCAATCTCACTGAACACTATTTAATTGTATTAACATGAGCTTAATAATAATAATAATAATAATAATAATAATAATAATACAGCCACAACTTTAAGAACACAGACTTTTAAAATGTGAAATCAAACAGCCAAAAACACTAATACTTGCCTTCTCCTTATTTCAAACAATTGATTGAACACTGTAGTCCAGCGAATATTGACGGCATCTAGTTGATTTTTAACCTGTTCTTCATTATCTTTTCTACCCTGTAAGACCAGTTCCTCACCTAGTTCGTTAAGCTCTTTTATTGCAAGCTGTTGATTTTCCAAGTCTTCCTGCAGTTCCTGTGTGTAACATATCAAACACAGTAAAATATAATACGTGTATTTTTTTTTTAATGTCTACTGTGTGTGGTCTTTGCTCTTGTCATCTGTCTTCATCAAGGAATTTTTAAATTTCCTATGTATAGTCAAAAATATTGAGATGAATGGGAAATCAAGATAATAAGAGTAATTTATTATTTTGAACAAATTTTATATACCACCATATTACAAATTTTGGTATATATGTTTATCTGGATTATATACAAAACCATTTAATATTTCCAAACATAACTTATAAATAAATAAGCAAACAAATTAAATGAAATTAAAAAAAAGAAGTAATTTATTTGTCTATTGCAATAATAATTACCTTGATCTGGCTTGCATGGATGTTTGGATCTTCTTCATACTTCAACAATGTTTTTTCTGCAACAGTCAACCAACCCTGGGTGTTTTTTAACATCTCCCTATATTTCTTGCATTTTTCAAAGTATCTGAGAAGAGAAATGGAAAAAAAGACCTAAAGATATGGATTATGACAAAAAAGAGAGTGAAGACAATCTAGGAAATTGTGCAGTCCTGATGTTATTGCCATAAAACTGCAGTCACAATACCCAGCAGGAATCACAACTTTAGAATTACTTTAATAAAAAGCTGCTGGAGCAATTCTGACTACATTTCAAAACAACATTTACAGTATTTACTACATTCCAATTGAAATATATCCATGATCCTTCTAACTGTATTTTTTCAGTGGCTGATAGCCATGATGGGACTTTTACACTGGTCTTAGGTGTAAAAGCACAACTTGTCCACCAGGAAACCTGCTGCTGAGACTAGTAAAAGCACGTTGTTTTTGCTTTGTTGTACAATGAGCACAGCACAGCAACTCCACCAAGTCGAGACAACCGCAAATATGAAACAACTCAAATTTACTAATGATTCACGTCAGAGATCTGTCAATGTTATTTTGTAATCATTAATTCCACATTACAGTATTACAGTGTAATTTTATTAAAGTCATTTTAACATTCAAAACCAATGTCCTGATGTGTTTTGGGTGGATGATGTTGCAATTACAACATTACAACAATATCATATAAATTTAGGGTTCCTGCTTGGTCTGTATAAAATATTTACTTTATAAATGATCAGAGATTTGGCAGATGCTATTAAACTGAAAAAAGAAATTTGGGATTATGTACACAAGATATTTAATACAGCTTTTCTTAAATAACGTTTTAACAAATCGGGGCCCGGTTTCCCGATAACGCACACTCTTAGCGCGCTAAGAAGACTCTTAAGATATATCTTACGTAAGTTGATTACTTTTCTAAGTATGTTTCTCGAACTGTCCTTTAGGAGTCTTCTTAAGTCGCTGCCTCTTACATCCGACGTTACAAGGCGCTGTCTACAGTGAAGGTACTGAATTAGCTGACATCGGTTGCTCAGGAATCGATTTTTCACTCCTTTTGCATGACAGCGTTAAGAAAGACGGCACTTTCTATTCAAATTAAACATTGCACAAAATTCTTCCAATAACGTTTATTTCGACATGGGTTAACTTATCAATAGCATGCCATAACAGACAAATATATAAATTAAATCAACTGTCGCTAATATTTTCATGTAACCTGTAGCGACGGTGAAACGAACCAGGTATACAATCATAGTTGATTGACAAACAGCTGACAACACTCTTCACCAGCTTCAGAAACAACGTGAAGCATGTTGGTGTTGTATAGCGCACTTATGGAATGAATACGATGAGATGACAGAGTAGAGGTTTATTATACCCCTATCTCACTTACGCGGTTTCACGCAGTGGCCGTAAGTGCGGTTCATCATGATTCAGCGCGAGTTTTGGTGCCGTGATTACGTTTCTATCTTTCCACGTTAAAAAATTAAACATGTTTAACATGTGGAAGCTCGCAGACCTTGCAGAAGTCACTCGAGGCGGCTCACGGTGCCTAATACCGCTATCTCACCTGTGCGGTTTGACTCACGGTGAGATGCGGTGTTAGGCACCGTGAGCTGCCGCGATTGCCCGCCGACGTTCCGCTGACGTTCCACGAAGTTCTGCAAGGTCCGTAAGCTTCCGCGAGGACCGACAAAAAATTTAAACATGTTTCATTTTTCGCGCTGAAAGATGGAAACGCACTCACAGCGCAAAAAATCGTGGTGAATCATGATGAACTGTACTTACGTAAGAAAAATGAATGGAAAAAGTTTCTTTTCTCATTTAACTAAATCAAATTTCATCATTAAATAAAACGTGTCAAAAGAAAAGTCCATCCAGTCATGAATGATGGCTAATGATCAATGAAACTTATTTTAACAAAAAGCAGCAATCAGCTGGACATCGGGACGTGGAGCGTAAGTACGACGCGTTGGCCTGGCAAGTGCAGGTCTGAGCAGGTCAAGAAGCTCCATAATCTGTTGCCTTAGAAGGCGAAACCTTTTTAAATAGCCACCTGAGGCAAAATATGAAGAGGGCTGAAGTTTTGCCTAAAGGAAAAAGTTACATGAACCACATGGCTCCGTGGACGGCGCCGCCTTCAGTTTAGCACAACAACATGCTGTATCGAGCCAAATTGTTTGCCATCGGTTCAATATTAAAAGTGATTTCCAATTTAATGCATTAGTCACATTATGAAATAGGCTAATTAAAAGTCACTCTATTAGTTCTGATATGAAATAAAATAAAATTCTTAAACAGGCCTACAGTATAACGTGCCATAATGTGCTTGCATACACCGCTAATTTATCAAGACTGCTGCTCAGAGGCGGCGACTAGCGTCTTGACCAACCTTACAAACGTGTGACTTAACTAAGAGATAAGAGTACGAACGTTTTGGGAAATGTGCCATACCGGTAAGAGAGAGGTTAAGGTACAACTTAAGAACTACTTAGCGATAAGAAGCTTTCGGGAAACCGTTAAAAAGAAACAACCAACAGCTTTGTTATGTTCAAAAATTCAATTACAAAACTCAGTTAACCGCTCATTCAGTACTCAGCTTTCATTATTTGGAAGGAAACAATATCTATGAAAAATGTAAAATACTTTAATTACATTTTTATGTAAACATCTGTGCAGTATCAAATAATTAGCAAACGTTTGTCCCTGTTTCATAGTTTCTTACCTGAGCTTATCCTGATAGAGCTTCTTCAGCTTTTCCCACTTGGTACTGAGGAAAAGAACAAGTGGATTTACATGAGGGGGGATGTTTTTCTTCTCTAAAGCCTGTGTCACTGGAGATTCAAGAGTGTCCAAAGTATGCTTTACTTCCTAAGTAAGAAAATACAGAAGTACATGTCAAGTATAAATAAAACAATTATGGTTATTATAGTTTTAATTCATTTTAAGTTAAATAAAGTATAAATATATGAATTAAATATGTAACTTTTAAATAAATCTTTTAAATATCTCCCTTCATATGCTAAATATTTGCAGCAATGTAAATGCTATTAAATAGCAGAAATAATTTATTGCTTTATAATAATAATAATAATAAAACTTTTTAACATATCATGCTATCAGGAATTTTGGACAAAAATGACCAATGACTAAAAAAATTATACCTCACCAAAGAATAGTGAAAATGGTTTATCAATAAAGCTCATAAGCTTAATAAAATTGAGGAATGTGTAAACGACATTAGCCACTAGATGACTTACTTTTACATGATTCTCACAGACGTCAGATTTTTCATTTTACAAATACAGTGGAACCTCCAACTGCGAGTAACGCGGTTTGCGAGTTGCAAAGATGTTTAATACATTTTTACTTGAAAAACGAGCGAGTCTTGGTTTACGAGTACTGAGTATCATGTATCACGCATGCGCTTCTTGTTTTGACGCCAAGCGTCACGTGATCACAACTGAGCCAAAGTTTTTTTTTCTCTCTCTTGCGCTGTTGAATTGTGGGTAATCGTCTCCCCTGCTGGGTCTTAGTGCTCGTCTCTTACTGATATAATCAACATCCATGCACGCGTGTACTGTTTACTATAACACTGTGACCACATGTGTGCATGTAAAGTACTTTTATTTTGTGTTTGTCTGTGTGTAAAAGTCGTCCTTTCACGCGCATGTATACTGTTTATTATTAAAAAAAAAAAGCAAAAGCGAGTGTAAAGCAAAAGCAAGTGTCATTAGAGAGGTTAAAGATCAATTTTCTGTCTCTGTCTGTCTCTCTCAGCCTGCACTGTTTGTGTGTGTATGCGCATCATTAGACACTGTGCCCTTCCCCTCCTCCTCTCGCTAAGCCAGTCACGGAAGCACTTTCAGCAAGGAAACCTATCTGATAACGTTGTCATCTTAAACAACACTTTGTCTCCCTCCTCCTCTAAACCATTCGAAATAGCTTCATTACTTCTAGTTAAGTGAGCATGATCACAGGCTAATAAGAAAGACCAAGATTTCCTAGAAAATTTTCACAAACAATCCAGATTTGGCACATTTTCTACCATGGACTTAATGTGCTGAATGTGCCCATGATCCCATTTGTCATGTGGGCATGTAACTGTAAATGGAAATTCGATGTGGACTAAGCCCTTAACTAACACAATTTGCCTGAAAGGTCACTCCCACCAATGTACCTGCAGTAGATCGGTGATACCCATACAGTATATAAATTATGGGACCAGCCATGGCTATCATGCCTTGACAGATCAACCCTTTTTAAAGTACATAAAACTTCATAAGGTACCCCCTTTCATAATATGTTTATTCCTTTATACCTAGTATAAAACTGGTAATCTTACCTTAAGGCACTTTTCTTGTTGAGGTGTATTTTCAATGTCTAACCAGCACTTAGAAGAGTTCAGCAGTGCATCATTTTCATCAATAGTATGCAGTAATGCTTGCAGTTCCTTTTACAGAACAGGGTAAAAGCCATAATTACAAACTATGATAATTTTATTTATTATCATGCAATAAATATTTAAAGAATAATGTAAAATCTTTTTAACCATACTTACACTGACATGATGCAGTTCAGCAAATTTTATATTCAGCTGTTCCCAGCGATTATTAATGGGAATGAGGCGGGGTTCCACAAGTTTGATAAAGCCCTCTTCTGAGAGCTTGTGGCCAAGTCTTCGCACATCTTCAAGTACTGTACGCTGCTGTTCAATCTCATTGGCAATCTTCAATTTATCAAATATAAAACAGAAATTTTTAACCTGTTAAGTTAAATAGTGTCGTTTATATGTTAAAAGTGTTATTCCAAAAAAAATTATTCTTGATGCTTATAGATAGGATTGCTTTTTGTTAAAAATACCAAAAGTATTTGTCTAAATTTATAGGCTTTTTTATACAGATGGCTTGATGACTAACTTGATGCCTGAGAAGACCAGACATTCTTTACGCACACATTATTACCTCCACTCTTGGTTGATTTGCAGAATCAAGTGGTTCAGCCAGCATCTTCTCAATGCTGTCAAGCCAGTGCATCATGTCGTCTGACTTCTCACAGAACTGGTACCACTGTGGGGCAACAGCAAGTACCTTCTTCCTCTTAAGTGCTTTCAGGTTCTGTCAATACAAAGTAAATACACAATTATAAGTTTGTGTGTGTATATACAGCAGGGTTTGACATTAACTTTTTTGCTCACTGGCCAATGAGGCTAGTGGATTTCCGGAGTCACTCGCCTTCAGCCTTTTTACTAGCCACAATTTTGTTACCAGAAAATCGCAGTTTTTTCTTCACCATGATACGTTAATGTTTGT
>JAQMYK010000010.1:17270749-17283679 GCA_030014345.1 Clarias buthupogon
GATTCTTTTCAAAGGTAAAGTGCAGATTAATTTGTTTTATTTTTACTTTACAGCAGTGATTCCGTTAGTGTGTGCGCACTCGAGTGTCAGAGATGTTTCTTGTGATTTTCTTGTGATATCTCAATTTTGAAGCCACCAACAGTGTCACCAGCAAAGCAGCTTCACATCATAACACCTCCTCCTCCATACTTCACAGTGGGAACCATACATTCAGGACCCGCCTGTTCACCTCTCTATGTCTAACAAAGATACAGCAGTTAGAACCAAAAATCTCAAATTTTGACCTATCAGACCAAAGGGCAGTTTTCCACTGATCTAATGCTCATTCCTTTTGTTTCTTAGCTCAAGATCTCTTCTGCTTGTTGTTCTTCTGAAGTAATGCTTTCTTTGCCTCAACCATGACTTTTTTTTTTTCAGATTTACTGACCTTCATTTTTTAAAGTAATGAAGTAACTTAATTTTTAAAGTAAGTCTTTTCTCTTTACTTAACTAAGTGTTTCTTGCCATAATATAGATTTGTGGCGTGGTTGCAGTAGCACTGATAGGACTAGCGACTCTTTACCCACCTATTCTCTTCACAAGACTGCTGATGGACTACAGCACATTATGAAGACAAGAAATGTCACAAATTAACTCTTGACAAGATGAGAGAATGCCATGAGTGTGACATGCTGTCATCAAAGCTAAATGTAGGGACTATAAACAATATAAATTATAAAACATGTTCTGGGTTGTTTAACCCTTTCTGTTTACTAAACAATTTCACATGTTCTTTCCATAGTTTGGATGTCTTTATTATCAATATATAGTGCTAAAAACAATGAAAATGCTTATGTAAGTATACATTTTGTTGTGTTTATGAGGCACTGGATGTCTGTTTTTTGTTTGATGTTGAATGCTAATAGTATGTGCATGCCACAGCCATGGTTTGTCTTTGTTTCTTGTATTATATTGTACAAATATGTTTAATAACGTGTGCTTACACCATAGACTCCTCCATTATTTAACAATTATTTGCAATTGACCTTATGGATTTGTCTCTGACTGCTTTTTTTCTGACCAAAGCTTTGACCTGCACACATATCCTATGCCTTTATTTCCCATGTGATTCTATTTCTGTACCTTTAAGGTGTTGTATTTATCATGGAGTAAATTATGTTTTTGAGAAACAGTTGACTTTGCTGGATCTGTCGTCCTCCGAATAAGATCTTCTCCTTTTACGAACAGGTCCTTCAGTTCATCTTCATCAGCAAACTGCAAAAGCACATGCACATGAAATTAGTAGATAGGAATGTACTTTATTATTCATCCTCCGAATTGGTCAAATAATTAAATCCAAACTTCTGTAAGTTTTACAGTTTTGTTTTAATTTATATTCCTCTTTCACCAAATCATTCAGTCACAAAGTCATCAATATGCTTGTCTTATCAACTCATTTCACAGCTACATGCTATAATTAGTACATATTGTGGCAATATGAATTTATAGGAAAATGCTAATGAACTGACTTGTTCATGGCAGTATGAGTGTTTCACTGATGATGGTGTTACTCCACTGAGAGAGACTGATCAGTCAGTGCATCTCTCTGATAACAAACATGAATGTTTAAGGATTCTCGCAATATAATGTAATCTCAGGCGTATGTATTGAACCATAGCATGGATCCTCTCATTAGATCTCCTCATTCAATTAATCATTCAAATGTAATAATTGCAAAAGTGTCTCCTTACTGTAACTCCTATGAAATCATCTTCTTTGAGAATTTCACCAAGTTTTATCTCTTCTTCAAGCTGAAGTAACCACTTATTAGCTTGCCTGTGGTACTCTTCTACTTCTTGAGAGGAAGCCTATTTAGGTCAATAACATGTACAAATAACCATGAAAAATATTCATGAAAGATCTTTGTTTAAATCAGAGGAAAACAACATACTGTATGTAGCAAAGTCGCCACAATTTTACAGCTACCTGTCCATGTAGAATTCTTCTGGAAATCATCTCAAAGCGTTGGCTGAGCTGATTCAGCTTGGGCTCTATATGAGTTCTGCATTGTTCCCCCCTGTTTTTAATGATGTCTTCTCCAAGATTGTGCACCTCCATTACCTTCCCACGCATTTCTTCCAATTCTGCTTGTAGACCCTGTCCAGGTTTAGTGAGTTACAGGTAAAATAATGTTATAAATATATAACAACATAAAAACCAATTATTGTACTATAAAAGAAGAAAAACTATTATTGTGTGTGTGTGGACTTAATCGCTACTTAAAATCAGGGGCGGTCGTAGCTTAGCATGTTACGGCTCTGCCAGGTTGCTGCTGTTGTGCCCTTAAACAGGCCTTTAACCCTGTTGTAGGGCAGTGTGTAATGGCTGACCCTGTTCTCTGACACTAGCTTACTATCAAAGCTGGGATATGTAAAGCATAAAGAATTTCACAGAGCAGTGATGTATATTTGATGAATTATGGTTGAACTTAATTTAAAACGTAACTGGTTCAGTCGCTGGTTCACCAGAGTGTCAAAGTTACTCACATATGTATGCAGGATTTGGATAAATATCATCACAGATTTGCTTCGCCCCAAAGTGTGGTACTGTACATTTAATGGTGCAAACCTTGAGGACATGGTTCTTGCAGCCCTCATCCTCCATCTTGTCCATCTGAATCTCAGCCTCATCCATCCAGGCATTTATATGAGCAATATTCTGTTCCAGTGTATTCATTTGATTCTGGTAATCCTGCCAAACATAAAATGTTATATTAATACATTTTAATCAAAAGGACTATTATGATTATTATCAGCCCTAATAGTTAAATGTCTCTCAATGTGTTTATGATCATATGCCTCTTATACATCCAGTGTGTGAATATAGTCCAGTTTTGTTTTCTCACCAGCAACAAATGTAGCCATTGTTCACTGCGTGATGTCACAGCAATCCAGTTGCTGTTCAACAGGCTGACTTTGTCATCTATTAGGTTTTCTTCTGTGAGCATTGCTTTCAGGGCCTCTGCTAAATCTCTTACTAAACACAGTTGGGGAGTGCGTTGCTCTGTATCCTTATGTGTTGCCTGGAAAATATGTTTGATAACATTTATGTACAGGTGTAGACAGAATTTTGAATACACCCATCATAAATATGAATGTGGCAATTTTGGGCAATTTTGAATGTGGCCTTCATTGAGATTAATGAACTGGTCTTTGTCTGGAGCAGAAAAGGAGTGCACAACATGTACACAATCATTGTATCACATATATCTTTAATATAAGAAATCCCAAGGAATTTTGAGTGTAAAGCTTAATTCATTTTTTGTTTCTGAGGTTCAGTGATGCTGAAAGTCTTGAAATGTCTCCCGTGGCTAAAAAAAACTGGTTGGATGGTCAGGAACAGATCAGGAAGCAGGCATATGCCTGGAACAAGAAGTTGATGGAGCACAAGTGTTACTGTTTACAGTCATGCAAGTTTCATACCTATATTGACTAAACGGCTGAACCCCTGAAATCAACACCTTCAACCTTGACTACTGTAGATAAACTCTTCATCATCTAGTCATTAGAAGCATTGAAAAATAGAGTGTTCTAACAGGACAATGACCTCAATCACACATCAAAGCTGGTGGTGGAATGCATAAAGCAGAGTAACTTTTATCTTATGAAGCTGTAACACTATCCCTATATACTGTAACATGGATTGTGTTTAAAAATCAGGTCAAAACCAATTGTCCCAAATGGTCAAATACCTGACCAGAATTCTGCCAGAAGCTTGTTGATATCTATCAAAAGTATCTGATAAAGGTGAAACTTGGTAAGACATTCAATCTATTACAGTACAGTATGGTCTGTTTGTATATTTTGACTCTGTATGTATGGATAATTTTCACCTTGTGTTAAAAAAATCCTTGTGTACCAAACTAGGGATTTTCTTCTAATAAAGATGTATAGTTTTGAATCATTCTGCAATTTACATGATTTTAAGCTTCTTTAACAAATCAAATCATGAATCATTTAGATTCCAAAACATTTTAAGTTACAGTTATACAGCATCGGTAAGTCTGATAGTTTTGTACTGTATTTGCACCTTGGCCCACGTCAGCTCTGCTTCTAGGTCACTTGGCATCCCTTCCACCGACGACCGACAGGTCAATTCATTATCAACCGCTGCTAACCATTCTGTTAGACTTTTTGTTTCTTTTTTAAATTTTCTCAATAACTTCAAACTTTTTTCTAGTGCTTGTTTCCCTTCTGTCACCTGTACACAAAATGAGAGACAGGTTAACTGAAAAACAAGTGAAATTTCAAGTCATCAACAAACCGCTGATATATTTACAATGAGCTGAAACATTAAATTAACAAGGCTCAAAACTACTCCTAAAGAGACAAATGACAAACAATTAAATTTGATGATAATCCAACTTTTCTTCAACATAACAGCACTTTCTCTCTTGTGATTTTGCTTAATTGTAACTAATATTATTAATTGAATGATTGATTGATATTACTGAATTAGTTTTTAACCAAACTTCAACAAAAGAAACAAACAAAAAATATTGAAACGTCATGCACTGTGGTATTCTTTTTGCAATAGAAACATCATAGCCCTACCTGTGAACCCAAGTCGTTGTATAAGAGCTTGAGACGTGTCAAACGCTCGTCCAGCTCTTTGGGTTTTTCAGTCTGCTGTCTCTGCACCACTTGCCTTCCTGTCTTGATTACCATCTCCACTTCCGATTTCACTTCACTTAGAGACTTATACAAGTTCTGAGAATAAAAATGTATGAGCTTTATTAAAATATTGATTAATTGTGGTGCACCTCAGTCAGGAAAATGCAACACTGTTTTGGAGTTCATCATTTACAGTATGTTGGTAATACGGAATTTTATTGATAACCAACAAGCACATAAAAAAAAAAATAGAACAAAATGGTAAACATGATTAACAGATTATTAATTGATTAGTTAATTTATTGCCCAATTAATTAATTATTTAATTTCCACCCCTATTGTAATGAGCCATAGACTTCTCACAACCTACTGACTGATCCATTATACTCGGATCAACAAAACCAGCTCAATACCTAAATTAAAGCATGTGCGCCTTTGGGCAATTAGTGGTGATATTAGACTAAATGGCTAAAAATCGTTCAACATCTGATGATTCTTAAATTTGTTAAAATAATAACAACAACAATAACAACAACAACAACAATAGTAACAACAACAACAATAATAATAGTAATCATAATTAAAAGGAAGAAGAAGAAATCCATCAATTAAACACACACACACACACACACACACACACACACACACACACAGAGCTGCATTAGTGATTTATAATCTTTTTTAATATTTAATGTTTTAAAGTCCATAATACAGTATGGTGGCATAGTGGCCGTGCACATACGGGGTCATGGGTTCGATTCCGACTTCAGGTTTATATGCATAGTCTATGTGCCCTTGGTGAGCTTCTTTCAGGTTCTCTAGTTTCTTCCCACAGCCCAAAGAAATTCAGATTTGGCTAACTGCTATTTCCAAATTCCTCATATTGTGTAACTGACTGCATGAGTCTGTGGTCATGTGCACTGCGATAGACTGGCACCTGCCTAGTGCCCCAAGTCCCCTGGCATAGACTCCAGGGGATAGACTCCCGTATACATTATAGTATAGAGAATGGGTGTGTGAGTCCGTACTGCTCCATGGTATGTTTCCTATGAATAACAAACTTGATCTTTTAATACTCCCACAAAACACACAGTTCTGTCATCTGTGATATTTTGATTAGACAACCTGTACTTAGTCTATCTACACTTTTAGTTTCTCCACCAAATGCATTTCCACTTCAGTTACATTATTCACACGACTGAGTTCATTAAGTGATCAGAAATGACATGCACTGGACACGCCACTGAAATGGGCTAAAATATATTACTCCAAATGTCACTCTGTGTAATCACCTGGCACGACTGTCACCGATGAGCTGCAGCACTGGGCTCGAACAATTAGTCCACAGTGTCACTTCATATCAGTCTGTGTTTTAACTACGACTGCTGGTGGTGCTATTGCACTCTGTTTCACAACATTCCTTATCCTCAAATAAGTCTGCATGGGGGCCAAAAAGTAATAAGAATGGTTACATGCACAAACTATCTTTTTATTTTACCCATCCTAAACACAGAAACAACATAAGTTAACACCTGGATAACTTATAAAGAACAGACTCACACCAAATGCGACTATGAATGAAATAGGGTTCAGCTGGTTGGAAAACACTAAATCCAACTCATATCTCAGGTACTGAAAAGAATAGAAAGGGCATGCCAAAGCCAGCTGATGCATTAAGGTATTATATATACCTTAATGCTTTATAAGCGATAATCATATGCCATAGGACAAAACTCATCAGAAGGGCTGCCATGAGACCGTAGGCAAGTTTAAAGGAAATTCAGGAATATCTGGTGAAAACTGCTGACACCCTGCATGTGACTACAATGTCTCAATCCAAGTTATGGGGTAGGTTGGGTAGATGGAAGACATTATAGAGTCAACAGATCACCACTACCTTTCCAGCTTTTAATAAACTGTTGGACGGCTCTTTACCTATTGTAATTACATTAAATCTCAGTAATCTCGTTAGTTTTCTTTGCTTGATACAAGCCAGTAATTTGACTCTTCTTAAACACAGTAACATATTTTTCAACATCTGAGTTTCAACTTGGTTGTTTAAGAAATTAGAAGCTACTTACTGCATTGTTTATGGTTAAAAAGAAGTACTATAACCTAAAGCATATACAGCAATCATTCAATCAAACCAAGCATTTGCTTATTAATGGGGCTGTTTTTGTCCAGGCAGCGTATACCAAAATCAACCTACTGTAACACCATATCGCAAAACATGTTATGATCTGATGAGACCAAGCATACAGTAACTTATAGATAACTTATCATTATCATCCAAAGAGCACTATACCCAAGGTCAAGCATAGTCTGGCACAGTTTGGGGCTACATCTCATCAGCATTGACTGAGAGGGTATCATGGACAGCACCAAACATCCATATTGGCACAACACCTGCAAGCCTCTATTAACATCTGAAGCTAAAAAAAAAATACACATCCAACCAGACACATATCACATCAAAAACCTGTGAAATGTCTACAAACAAAAGTTGCTTACATAAAGGATGTTCACATTTATGCAACCAGTTTATTTAATTTTTTTTCTTATTTTGATACATTTTTTTTTTTTGCTATATTTGCAATATTTGTTATAAACATGATTTTTTTCATTGCTACATTACAAAATATTTGACATGATTGATCTTGGTTTAGTTTTTCCCATGACAAGCCTACAAAATTTAAAAGGCTGTGCAAGGTTTTTATATCTAGTGTAAAATAATATAAAAAATTAATTTAAATTAAAGAAATCAAAGGCTATTCCATGACATTGACTGTAGAATATATTTCATAATACAGCATTCCCACAGATTTCTGTACTCATAAATCTTATTTAAAAAAGTGTAATGTAATTTGTATTATAATTTCATTTAAATAAATCTCTTGTCCTGATACCAAATATATCAAGATATTCTAAAAATAGACAAATTCTAGATCATGGGGTCAGGTAACTCTACTCTGTGTATCTAACTGTGGTAATCCAAACAGACTGATTCACTTCTCCAAACATTCTGGAAATCAAACCCATGATGAGTTAATAATTAGTTAATACCATTAAAAAAAATTTTTTTTTCTTTTTAGCAAATATTGTAGTAATGTTCTGCCTGAGTTAGCTGCTTCATTGGTACTCGATGGATTATTTTTCTGGTTTGTGCTGGTTTTAGCTGTGAAAAATGGACAAAACCAAAATTCCAGTATTCTGTAAAAAAAAAAAAAAAAAAAAAAACAGGCACCTATAAACATAGATTATATAAATATACAGTATAATGTATATAAATGGCAAAATAATGAATTAGAATAAAATAAAATGTTTTGACATTTCTGCCATTTGTTAGTTAGGATATTTATCTATTGTTTTATTAATTGTTAAAAATAAATAATGTATTATGAATATTAATTTAATTAGGTAATGGGTATATGACATTATCAATTGACACTTTCTCATTTGCTACGATAAAGAATACTTTATCGTACAGTAGCAAAGGGGATAAACTCAGGTATCCACATACTTTTGGCAACTATATGCTATATGTATAACTATGTACTGTATGTTATATGTATAACTCCAAAATCCAGAGCATCACTTTAATCAATTATTTAAATAGTTATTGTTATATAAATGTCATCTAGACTGGATTTTAAATAAGATTTAAGATTTTGTAAAGAATCAAATAATTTAATATGTATAAAGATGCACAAAGCATATAAAACTCACCATGCACTGCTCCAGCTGGGACTGCACTACATCCTGCTCCAAGCTGTGGATGCTCAGCACCCCCAGCTGATCCTTCACTTCTTCCAATACACGTTCACATTCTTGCAACCTCTGATCAAAGTTGGCCGGCTTTTGAAAAAGTCGGAACTTTGCTTTCACATCCAATAACTTAGCCTTACAAAAAATCCAAAAACAGTGTGGTTCAATTTAAACTCTGTCACTCTGCCTTTCTGTTTTATTTATATTAACAAAAAGACGAATAAAAACTTGCAACAAAACCATATATCTGTACCTGGCACAATGTATATTTGAAATCAGGAAAACACCTTATCCTCCCCTTGTATATTAAGAGTGCCTGAAGAATTTCAAGGAACTGATCCACTTCAAAGTGGCGGATACAGTAGAGTGCAAAAGTCTTACCACATTTCTTCATAATTTACTTGCAAAGAGAGAGACTCATACTTTTTTTTAATGTAGGCATTTTAAGTAAAATTTTTGGTTCTTATTTGCAGTCTAGTCCCTGTAGCTGAGCAGTAACATAAACATAAAGAACATCTGACTGAAGACATGAACCACTGAGACACAGGTGCAGATGATGACAGATGATCAGACCAGTGATTAGTATAATGCTGATGCTGAATGCTGATGCATCAGCATTGAGTGGTTGGAACAGACGAGAGGGGAAATGAGGTTGCTGCTGATGTTGTTCCATAAACAGTACATTTTTAAGTTGTATCTTAATGCACTTTGCAACCTGTCACAGTAAAACTTTTGCTCTTATTTCTTTAATTTAATTTGCATTACTGTCATTTAAAATGACAAAATGAAGAGTGGCTTACTGTAAGACTTTTGAACACTACTGTAGGGTGTTATTGGGCATGTTAAGTCCTACTCTAAAACAATCAAAGACGTTTTCCAAAGAAGAAAATTGGGCATACAGTAGTTTCAATATCCATATTTATAAAATCAAAATTTCTTGACCAAAGCATAGAAATGTGTATGTAACCATTTCTGTTCTTTATTCACATTGTACAAAACATGTTTAGGACAACTAACATTTATAACCATGTTGGCAAATAGCTGCCTGTAACTTGTGCAGAAGAAGAAAAAGAAGAAAATATGAACCCATGAAGAAGACAGGAAATACCATGAATTTACTTTAAAAGCGATATCATGACATGCTTTGCTTATGTATTGGATTTTATGCATCATATATGCATTTTGTGCAAATAAAAAAGCAACCTTTAGAATGCTTACATATGTAGCATCAACCTCAGGGACCATTTTTTCTGAGGCATCGCCACTGGACCGTTTCTTCATATCATCTAAAGCCACTTCATGATCAATCAGTTCAGTTTGAATTTTCTATAATAATAATAATAATAATAATAATAATAAAAAGATATGTTAAAAGCTGGTTTATTCAGATATTTTTGAACATCACTGTACAAAGAATTCAGAAAATCCTTTAGTAAACTGATTGCACCATAGAGCTATGCAGAGAAATATGCAAACCTGAGCTTCCTGTGGTATCTGAGCAGCATCTATACCATCCGCAAGATATGCAGTCAAATGACGATCAGTTGCCTTTAAAGAATCTTGGATTTGGCGCAGAGTTTTGTCATTTTCGTTTGCCCACTGCAAGCTCTTCTCTAGCTGTTGTCGTCTTTGTAAAACCTGTAATATTTAGTGTGTGTGTG
Organism: Clarias buthupogon; assembly: GCA_030014345.1. Taxonomy (NCBI): domain Eukaryota; kingdom Metazoa; phylum Chordata; class Actinopteri; order Siluriformes; family Clariidae; genus Clarias; species Clarias buthupogon. The sequence goes on from JAQMYK010000010.1 coordinate 17,280,828, forward strand.
TGTGTGTGTGTGTGTGTGTGTGTGTGTGTGAGAGAGAGAGAGAAAGAGAAAGAGAGATTGAGTATGTGCACAACAAAGGTTCATTTATGTATTTAAACTTGCAAATAACAGTTTCGTCAGTACCATGAGTACTGTTATATGCGTACCCTTTGCATAAGTTCATCCCAGCGAATGTTATAATCTTCCACTTTCTTATGAATGAGTTTATCAAGGACTCCTCCATCCATGAGAGTCTGGGCCAACTCACGTATTTGGTTACGATTATATTCAGGATGTTCTTTTACCATGATATCTAAGGACTAAAACAAAAGAAAAGGCAATGAACAGACATTAAATAAAATATGAACTAAATGAAAATATTGCAATATTAAATCAAGTGTCAACAAAATTGACACTTGAATGACACTTTAAATGGGTGCATTCTACTTTTTGTTTATCTTGGCATATCTTTCAACATTGGTGGTGAACAATCCCCTCCAAAAGTATTGGAAAGGTACTGTAAGGCCAAATCTTTTTACCAAATCAAAAGAATTGGCCTTGCGTTAATTTTTTTCATCACTAAGGATCAGTGAGCATCTTGCAGAATGCACTCATGATGAACTCTCAGGATCTGCGTAAGAACTGTCAAGATATACCTACTAACTCTTAGAAAGTACTTATCTGTGTGAATTGAACTTTAAGCTAGCCCTTGTGAAGTGTGGACTGATGATAGATACAGTACATAGATACATAGATACATAGATACATAGATACATAGATACATACATACATACATACATACATACATACATGACAGACAGACAGACAGACAGTTCAAAGTCCAATCACTTACAGTCAGAGCTTCATTTAATTCGTCTGCTCCCCCTTGAAAGTTCTCCGTCTCATTAAGTTTCTGTTCTAGTAGATCCAGCCAGGAGTTTTCCTGTTCTAAGTAGCACAGCAATTCACACCAGCAAGCCCACACCTCCTGCAATTTATACAAATGGGACATTAGGATGGACGATCTTAATGAATGATTGGTGCAAATCTTTCTACACACATATACACACTATTTTGTATAAATATATATATATATTACCTCTAATGTCTTGCACTTTCCATCAAGTCGACTGCAAAGTCTTTGGTAGTTGGACGTCAATTCATCTAGTTTTTCCTTTAGGGGCTCATGGGCTGTGGGTGGCGCCTTCGCAATAAAACTGGTCACTTTATCTTCCAAAAGGTTTACCTTTATTTCTTTCTGGTGTATTTCTTCTTGAGCTCGCTGAGTGTTTATAAGTGGAATGAAATAACACACATAAGAGACATTCAAGGCAGGTTGTTTTCTTATGTATTTTGCTTCACAAAAGTCTTTGTGATGTTAAAGAACTTTAAAAGACATATAATTTTGCAGGTAGGATTTACAGTCCTGTATCAATCTCTATTAGCACAAAATGTATCAACACCCTCTATTAGCCTATATTGTGGCATAATTGATTTATAAGAAAGTAAACAAGCAAACTTAAACTTAGTCAAAGCCTTCATAGTTCTATAATATCCAAATAAATATGTAAAAAAGGCACTTTAAATCAGGCACTTTAAATATATGGATCTCTTATGTTTGACAGCAATACCTGGAAGCAACATTTACACTTACATTTTGAAATATTGTACAAATAAGACACTTTGCCCTTAATATTTTTGGTCATAAAAGGCCCTACAACGTTAGAATTGTTTATGCACACCTAGTGCAACTGATTCAGTTGATCAGGCATTATTCTGATGAAAGGAAATTTAAACCATGACAAATTATTAAGGTTCTTGAAAAACTTAACTTTCCACTCTTGAAACTGTTAGGGACAATAATCTGTTTTTGAAAAGCAACATAGTATAAAAACCAAGGCTTCCAGATTGAAAAACACAAACCTTAAGTTCATCCACTGCTGTATGAAGTTCTTCAGGTGTTTTATAATGAAAATCACTCTCCAGGTAATCTTCCTCTGCTTGTGTAATCCACTCTTGCATCTCTTGCATCTCCTTCTTTAAACTCACTGTCATATCCAGTCCACCTTTCAAGGCAGATTTCTTCGCATACGCCTACAGAGAAAACCACAAATTCACAACAGCAATCCAAATAGGCACACTTAAAATCCTCAGATCAAATAAGTTTTATTTTTTTTTAACACAAAATCAGAAACTTTATTAAGACTGCTAATTGTTACCTGTTTGCAAATCAATTCCCACTGAGAATTTAGTTCATCAAGCAGTTTCTGTATTTTCACAGCAAATGGTGGCTCTGCGTCTTTTTTCAAGACATGTCCAACCTCATTGATGCCATTAAGACTAGGCTGGACAGTGTGAATGTCATTAACTAAGGCCTGGTAACAAAAAACACAACAAATAATAATAAAAAAAATCAGTCAGTCCCTCCATCCATTTGTATTGTCAGGACCAACACAGAAACGCAGTAACTAAAGTCTCACCGTGCACTGTTCTAGCTGCTTCTCCAGAGCCTCTGAATCTCCTAAAGCTGGCCACTCCTCATTCAGAAAAACATCAACCTCAGCCATCCACTTCTGCAGGGTCTTTGTGTCATTCTAATTGTAAAATATATTTTTGTTGCATTAGAGGATAAATGTTTTATATTATTTAAAAATACCACTACTGTGTGAATAAAATATCATAAGAGGTGCTGGTTAGGTTCATTTAAATGTCGTGTGAGTAATTCATTATTTCCACATCTAAATTAAAATGCAATTCAAAAGTAATAATTACATTAATTCAACTCCATAATCCCCAAACACACACACACACACACACACACACACATACAGATGAACTACTCCCTTGCACCGAGCTTTCACCTCTGGCCACGG
>JAQMYK010000010.1:17351901-17362623 GCA_030014345.1 Clarias buthupogon
GGTATCGGCCGATACCCTGAGCCCAAGTATCGGAATCGGTATCGGGAGGGGAAAAATGGTATCGGAACATCTCTAATCTTGACCACTCCAATACACGCTGGCGCCAAACTGCTTAGTGCTAAAGCCGTAGTGCATCAGTATGCACATGCAGAGAGAATCATAAATCATAGAAAATCAGCTGAGATTTAGACTGATCCGCAGTTCGAGCCGGTTTTATTTCGGATCATATATTTAAACAATGTTTTAAAGTACATCTGACAGCAATTGGATAGATTTAAAATTAAAACAAACCTTTTCGACAAACCCTGACATGATTGGTTATAAGCATTCAGTGCCATCTGGTTAGATCCTGACAGGGCGTAATATACATACACACACACACACACATCTACAAAAGAGACATAGTTTTACAGTTTTATAGCCTCGAGGATCTTCTGGACAAACGGTTTCTTTTTTTGTTATTTTGCTGAAAACAACAACATACAATGCAAACCACATACAGTAGCCAGGGAGAATAAAAGGAGCAGTAAAACACTCATAAAACAACAACAACAACAACAGAAGATTAATAAAATGAAAAACACATCGCCAAAAATATAATAATAATAATAATAATAATAATAATAATAATAATAATAATAATAATAATAATAAAAATAATAATAATAAATACAATTCAGAAAAACCCTATAAAGGAGCACCAGAAGCAGTTTTTTTTTCAACGTAATACTTTTTAAATACTCATAATGTATTTATTTTTTCAATACAAGAAGGAGGGATATATTATCATTAAATTTACATTTATTAATAAAAAACTTAATTGATTATAATAAGCAATTATAGAGATTACATTTATTATCAAGTATTTATCTTCCTCCATAATTATTTTTGAAACAACCCCGATTATGAAAATGACGTTAACTATTCACACGCATGCGCTCCTTGCTCTTATTTTGAGCGGCATGACGCGGCACGCCCAGCGTTAACGACTAGAACTCAAGAAGAAGAAGAAGAAGAAGCAGTTGACGGAAGTGACGCAAATATTTTGAACGCTTGCCGCGCAGGGAGTCGAGTGTATTTCTGGATTAGTTTTTTCGGTAAGTTTAGTAATTTAGTCATATTAATCAGTCCTCGTTTTTAATAAGAGTTAATTCTGATTCCATTACATACTGTGCGCAGTCTCAGCAGTGTATGAGCAGCGGTTAGCTGTATGTGTTTATCTTCAGTGTGTGAATTGACGTTTAGTCCTCCGGCATTATGAAGAGAGCGGACAGAGCTCCTGTTAAAGACACAGCGATTCCCTCACATCCTAAGAAAGTTAACACCAGGCCTGAGCCTGAGACTCTGAGCAGGTCAGTAGTGCGATATTATATTAGTTTGTGTATGAGGTTTGTTTTCCAGGTGTTTATTTGTCACTAACACACTGCAGTCTGTGTAATGGTGAACTGTAATTCTTCTTCAGGAAGAACCCAGGCAAAAGTCTTAAAGGGTGAGCAGATCAATACAGGATCAGAAATATGTTTAGTGGTTTCTGTATTCGTGCTGATGAAGAATGAATTCATGTTTTAGCCCCTCAGTGAGATACGGATTCCAGAGTGATGTAAAGGAACAAAACCGGCTCTTGGGGCTGATGAATGAAGATTTGCAGAAACAGGTTACAGATTTAAAGGTAAAGTTGATTAGTTGCTCAAGTGTTTAATCACAGCGTATGACTGTATACATAGTACTGTAACAGCATGTCGCATCTTTATGTATAAATGTTGTGGTACAGCTGGGAAAATTGTTAAGCTGTGTTAATGGCATTAGTAATGTATATCCTTACAGTTATGTTTGTTATTTATTAAAACGTTATCTCTAAGAAATTACCTAAAAGATTTCTTAAAACCCTTAAGCATTTAAATTATTTTATTATTATTTTTTTTTAACCAAGTTACTGAAAATATGTGCTTGAAAGTTTTCTGAGGATCCAAAATGTTTGTTTGTAGAGAGTTTTATTAAATTAGTAAAAAATATTTTTAAAAAGCATAAAGGTCACTTTTACATATATTCATGGCAAAAAGAAAGTGTGGCCACGTTTAATGCTAGGTTGTTTATCTGTCTGTCTGTTAGTTTGTTTATCAGTGCATAAATGAAGTTAAATAAAGTCAGGTCCTCACTAACATACACTATATGGACACTAAAAGTATTTGGCCAGACCTGTAAATTATTGAATTCAGGTGTTTCACTCAGGTTCAGGCCCCTTAAGAAGGGCAATCTTCATATGAAGATTGGTTTGCAAGCTTCAGCATACCAAGACAAAGATTTTCGACAATGCTGTGCTTCCAATTTTGTGGCAACAGTTTGGGGTCCTTTTCTATTCCAACAAGACATGGTTTGATGAGTTCAGTGTAGAAGAACTTGACTGACCCACACAGAGCCCTGTGACTTCACCCCATCGAGCACCTTTTGAATGAACTGGAATGGAGATTGCGAGCCAGGCCTTCTCGTCCAACATCAGTGCCTGACCTCATAAATGCTCTGCAGAAAGAATGGGCTCAAATTCCTACAGAAACTCCAAAGTCTTGTGGACAGCCTTCCAAGAAGAGTGGAAGCTGTTATAGCTGCAAAGCGGGTACCAACTCCATATTGAAGTAAATTGTATTTGAATACAATGTCATTGCAGTCCATGTAGTGTATACTTTTGTCCATATACAATACCATGAGTAACCTCTATAATCAATATGAAGATTTTCCCGCAAAACTACATCAGCAAACCCTTTCTACTTCCACGATCTTCAAGAGATTATTTAGCAGTTAGTTATTTCTATGGAAACAGATAAGCTTAGGTAATTATTGAGAAGTGCGACTACCTTCATAAGGCAGCATAAAAAAAGAGCTTAACACTCAAACATGTGGTTTATATACATATACAAAAACAATAATAAAAAAAATTAAGGTTTGTGCTTGGTTTACAATGTAAACTAAGATTACATTTTACAGTGTATATATACTATTAATTTACATTTTAAACCAATTACAAACCTTAATTTTTTTTTAATTATTGTTTTTCAAAGCATTTCTGTGAGGAATGTAGGTACTTTAAAGAGTGGCTGTAACATGACAAAATTAAGTATACATGAAGATCTTTTCTGATTGTATACATGGACTTTCTTGCCTTTATTAGTTGTTTTGTTTTCTCTGTGTAGGAAAGTGTGTCTGAATTAGAACAACGCTGTGGTGATCTTCAAGAAAACAACACTGAAATTAAGAAACAGCTCAGAGACTGTCATGTACTACTTATTGCAGAAAACCTTGATCCAGGTAACATTTTTTTGTTTTAAAGCATGATGTTTATTTCGCAAGTCACAATAGTACACGTCTTATATCCACCATATTACTATTCATTAACATGCATACTAAAGTTTGGTCACTTAACTATTATTGAAGTATATTAATGGTATGAACATACTGTTCAATAGTGATGCCTTTTAAGCAGGTGTGATGCAAACCCAATAAATTGATTCACAAAGTTCTGTGTTAAGACCTTAGCCGAAAACTATGTGACCACCAAGCATACAGGGGAGCCTGTTACCACAGCATCTTTAACTCTAAAGTAATCGTGTTCAGAAAGATTTTATTTTCAGCTTTATCCATATCTGATGATAGCCATTTTCGGGGATATCCACATTCATTGCATGAATGGTCTCATAAGGAACTCCAGAACAAGGCAGAGGTCACTTGGCTCTTAGAAGGTCTTTGACAGATGGCCTTATCTTGCTACTTGTACAGTCCATAACTGGATCAAATGAAAATACAGGCACTGCACAGTAAGGAGCAAAGAAACAGGAGTAGTGCTTCAGCTGTTTATTAGTGTACTGTGTTCTACCCATCTTAATAGAGGCCTGTTTGGATTTAATTTCTAATATGTTTGTTGTGGTTAAAGAGTAATGCTGCATTCAGCTTTACATGAAAGCAGGATGTCAAAGCATGGGATGAAGTAGGGATTAGTTGCCCTGAAGCAGATTTAGGATTAAAGTACCTTACTTAATGTCTTAACATTTGGCAGCTTGGTGGTGCTAGGCCTTGAACCCTGGACATTATGTTTATGCAAAGAGCCGATATTTGCAATGTTGATCCTTATTTTTCAAGACCACTGCAATTCGCCCTGGCGTGCTGTCAATCAACTTTTTGACCACATCCTGACTGATGGCAGCCCTATGTTGCCTAATCAATGCCTAGAGTTTGTCAGAATTTGTGGGTTTTTGTTTGTCCACCACCGCCTGAGGATTGACCGCAAGTTCTCAATGGGATTAACGTCTGAGGACTTTCCTGGCCAAAGTTTTGATGTTTTGTTCCCCGAGCCACTTAATTATCACTTATGCCTTATGGCAAGGTGCTCCATCATGCTGGAAAAGGCATTGTTCACCAAACTGTTCTTGTGTTCTTACGCAAAATTGTAAGTGAGCGCACTCCCTTGGCCGACAAGAAACCCCACGCATGAACATTTTAGTGTTTTCCCTGCTACCAGCTTACCTTATTCAGCTACAGGTGTGGTCAAAAATTTATATGCACTTATCATAAACAATACCTGTTTCTTTAAACTGTTTTTTTTTCTGGTTAAAATTTTTTTTTTTTCTGGTTAAAAAACATTTTTAATATAAGAAAAACTCAAGAATTAGGATCACACGATTTCATTTATTTAGCTTTTCCTGATTGCAGCACAGGGTCATAATTATACATACAGGATCAAAAACATAAATACAACCACATCGATTATTATTAATTTAATGTTTTTGAAAGTCCTCCAAGGCTTCTCAGCTTCCTGTTAGTTTGTGTGACAGCACCTAGTGGATCGACAAACACACCATACAATGGCATAGTCCAAGAAGTTCAGTACAGATCTGAGATTGAGGATGGTAACTATGCACAGGTCAGCAATGTCTCTTGGAACCATTTCTAAACAACTGAAGCTGGGTTGGATGTTTAGGAACCACCAAGCACAGGTCTGCCATGAAATTAAAGGTGCTGGAACACTAGTGTCTCAGTCTACAGTCAAGTGAGTTTTATATCACTGTGGACTAAAAGCTTTCATTTAAGAAAGAAGCCCCTGCTCCAAATAAAGAAACTTGGATAAAGTTTTCAACTGACTGCATGGAAAACAAAAAAAAAGTCTGGAGGAAAGTTTAGAGCAGAGGTATGTTTGGAGGAGGCACTTAACGCCAAGAGTACTGTACCAATTGTTGGCAATGGCGATGGTGGAGGCATCATGTTTTTTGGAGCTGTTTCTCTGCCCCATTGCACAGAGTGGATGGAATGATGGAGCAGAATTCTTCTGCTTAATCTCATATTCTTCAGCATAACCCCATATGTCAACAAGACAGTTCACCAGCACATTGGAAAAAAAAAAAAAAAACATGAATCCAAGATGGTTGTAGAATGGACAAAGTAGGCTAAATCTTTTGGAACCTGAACCCTACTGAAAACATGTGTAATGTGGTTTAAAGTCAGGTCTGTGCCTGTGTTCATGATGACTGTTTATAGTCAGTTAATTAAAGGGGTGAAGGATGATTGGTGTGTATTATACTCTAATCTGTCTTAGTATAATAATCTTGTAAATGTAATTTAGAATTTTAATTTATATATAATTTAAAAGTACAGTTTACTTCTACTTTCTAATTATATTAAAATAACATTATATACCGAATTATAAGAGGATTGCAATTGGGATGTCATTTCCAAATCTATTTAATAATTTTAATCCAATTCTGCATTAATCCACTTAACTCTCTTTTTAGTTTCAGGGGAGAAATTTGGTGAAGCAGCAGAACAGAAGGCAGGACAAAGAAAAGAACTCATGGTAATTTATTTATTTGTTTGTTTCATTTATTTATACAGTACTTGATACTGAATCATCTGCTATTTTTTTATTGATGCCTTTTTTATTATAAAGTGAATCATGGATGAGATTCTTAAGAAAAGTGTTTGTCAGCTACTGTTTACATATAAACGCTGTTTTATTAAAAGCTGATTAATGGTGTTGTGAAATTTATACCACTATTTTGTCTTTTTGGCAAAATGAAAGGATGGGTGCAAAAATTCACAATATGGCATTCACTCGTGCCATTTATGTGTGCCAATAATGTGGATAGATAATTTACATCATAAGACCACATGACCTTTTTTCATTGCTCCAATGTCCAATCTTTATGCTTCCTTTTATGCTTCCTACCAAATTGTAGCCTTTTTTTCCCTGATGAGTCTAACTAACAAGTTTAATGCCAATCCTGTGAGTTCTCATCACACATTGTGTGTGTGTGCGCGTGTGTGTGCGCGTGCGTGCGTGTGCGTGCGTGTATAGAAATGCTCTTACTTTAAGTATTAAACAGCTGGTTTTTACTGTGTTTTTTTTTTTTTTTTTTTTTTTTTGTCCCTCAACTATGTAACCTCATGAAGCGTTTAAGTTGTCTCCATATTCATGTTTTTTTTTTCAGACCAAATGTCTTACACAAGTTGCTGCTTCAGCACTATGCTTCCAGGATTTGCCAATGTGTTGAAGGGTTCTTGGTGGTTGTCTTTGCTTGATGCAGCCCAATAATTTGACCCTCCTGAAATGGCAATGTTCTTTTGGCCAGGCAGTGTAGATAGATTAGGTCAAAAAGATCGATAATATGGAGAACAAAATTGATAACTTTTAATTGATGACCAGCTGTTCATAGCTGTAGAAAAAAGGTGGCAAGATGGAGAAATGCATAAAAAAGGAAATAGTGATTTAGAGTTTTAATTGGGTCAGAAATCAATATGTTGAGAGAGATTTCTTCTAGCATCCATGGAATAGAAGCGAGACATGAAATTAAATTACAGATCCAGGGACACAAATTTGCAATATATGGTCTTCAAAGAAGCAAACATTGAAGTTGTTGCAAATTTTTACGGGAAACGAGCTGCCAAAAGACCTGGTTGCACAGTTTACACAAGAATGAACTGGAGAGCAGATGAGAGCCATAACATTTTTACTGCAGTGAAAGAGATTAAAATTGACTAAATATAACTAGATTGGTTTGAAGGGCGCATCTATCCAGCCCATAAGCACAATTTAACTTTGTATAATGCAAAGTTTTCTCTGGCTGTTTACATTTTTTTTCTTTTTTTTGTAATTCATATTGCTTCATAAATAATGCATTCTTTTAGGAATGTAATGACATTTGTAGAATTCTAAGGTTGTAAGCATAGCAATTGTGAGAAAAGCCTTTCTTTGGGCTTGAAAACTTTTTTTTTTTTTTTCTCTCTCTCTCTGCCTGACTACATCATACCACAAAGAAAAACAAGGTCAAAGTATTAATCGAATGAGAATTTATGCTTTAATGCTATATACAAAGAACACTGCCAAACCAGACATGTACTAGATTTTTTAAAATTATTTTTATTATTATTTCTCATAGGTGAGGTATACCTATGATGAAAATTACAGGCCTCTCTCATCTTTTTAAGTGGGAGAACTTTCACAATTGGTGACTGACTAAATACTTTTTTGCCCCACTGTAACATCTTGGTGCCAGACACCACCCTCCCCAGCTGTCTTGCGGAGCCATGCCCTGAGTGGCCAGGGCTGCCTTGGTGGAACAAGGGGAACCTACACTGGGCATGATGTGTTGGTCATGTTGTGGCTGATTGATTTGTGCGTATCTCATCTCTGGACAGGTGTCACAGTATCAAAATAATCAATGTTTTTCATTTCACTTGTCAGTGGTTTTAACGTTATGGTTGATCAGTGTATGGTATTTCTCGACAAGATGTTATCCAGACTAATTGCTGCCTAAATGATGAGTGTTCAGGAATTAGCACAGATTGACAATTTCCATCTTTTGTGTGGATAAAGGAAAAAATTATAAATGTATACTGTATGTCTGTTACATTTTACAATACTATTTCTTCATTGCAGTGTTGGCCTGTTGCAATAATCTTTTTTTTTTTTTTTTCGTTTTTATTTAATTCTCATACAAGTATTTCCTAATATGAATAAATGACTTAATTTTTTTTCTCTTAATGCATTTTCTTTTTTTTTTTCTTCTTCTTTTTATTAAGCGCACACTTACAAATGAAATGTTTTCTGGCAGGAATTTGAAGAAATTGTAACAAAATTTCTCTTTTTTTTTTTTTTTTTTTTTTTTTTTTTTTTTTTAAACAGACTGTTTCCCAAAATCTTTTAACCGAGCTGAAGGTGTTTGAGGATTTTACAAACGAGCACAGAACACATTTAACAGTAAGTTGCAGTATTCAATCTTTTAGCTTTGTTTATGCATTAGTCACTCTCTCATAAATCTGTGGTTCTAGGAGGTGCAGAACACCATGAGAAGTCTTAAAGGAGCCAGAGAAAAGCTTCACAAGGAGCGCGAATCATTTTGTATGTATGCAGAAAACATGGAGAGAGCACTGGAGGATGCGGAGAGGCTGCTGATGGAGTGAAAAATACAGTTTTTTATAGGAGAAGGAATTAGATGGTTATTTCATAAATAAAAATTGTGCTCATTTTTGTTTTAGAAATAAAAAGTACTACAAATAAATTAGGCTTGTCTCCTGCTACACTGTATGTGATATCCTGTTCAACTTGTATCAAACTTCCCAACAAATAATTTTGTATAGTCACTGCGGGGAAAATAATAAAGCTTTATATGTATTAACTACAAAATCACGAATAAAGTGTGTATTTATTTAAGTTGCTGAAAATATATTGGTATGTTTGTTTTGCCGTTGCTTTTTCTTCATTTGTCTTCACTGCTCCAAACTGATGTTATTTGGATGGTTCTCACTTTTATACACTCACACACACAGCCTCTTTTTTTCTTCTCTGTTCTTCTCCTCCTGCCCCCCCCCCCCCCTTCTTTTCATTCCACCTCAAATTTGACACAGTTAATCAGCTTGCAGCACTTTATCTATACATTTTGCCAGCTGCTCCTCTTAATCATTTTTAGGAACGTATTTGATCAGAGGGTTTCAGGCAATTTTCAGTCTCTGATGGAGAATTTAAAATAACAGATGATCTTTCCCAATCTAATCAGTCTGTGTTCAGACTGTTCACAACCATGAGTGAGTCCCTGTTTGCACAGATAATCATTTAATATTAACTCTTTGCAGTTATGTGAGAGAACCTTATTTATATATATATACTGTATATATATATATTTTTTATTAATTAATTTTAAATAATTTTATTTATTTTTAATTAGAGCACTCAAAAAAAAAGAGCAATGATATGCAAGTGCTATAACAAGTCTCAGTTAGCTTAACAGTGCATGTAGCAAGATTATTATTATTATGTAATAAAATGAAATAGAATAGAAAAAGTATTGAACAAGCTAAGTTAGAGGGCTGTTTTGCTTTTGTTAATTGTATAATAATGAAAAAGAAAATGAATATATAGAATACAAAAGGAACATAGAAGCTAGTGTTAATTAGTTAATGTTAGTTTAAAATTTTATTTTTTAATGTCACAATTCCAACACTCCTCCTTTAACCGGGCTTGGGACCAGCTAAAGTGACCCAAAAGAGACACTCTGGCGGAGTTAGTTTTTGTTTTTTATTTATTATTTTTTTATTTATATCTCCAAAAGTCGCTAGATTTGTCGCTAGTTGCTTTTTAAAAAAATGTGTCGCTAGAGGGGTCTGAATACTCTCTAAATTGTAAATTGCTAATGCCTCCCTGTGTGTGTGTGTGAGAGAGAGAGAGTAAGTAAATGAGAATATAATGTCATTAACAATTACAAGAATTTAACATGCAAGCTATAACAGTAGTTTATGGATTATTATTAGTAGTTGAACTAGTAGTGTTCATAAGCCCTTGGGTATACAATCTACAGTTTAACCCCAATAGTTTAATTGTCAAGCTATTGATTGGGATTAGACTTTAGAACTCATATCTAATATCACCATCAGCCACCATTGATCTAATCCATTGAATCTTGCTCCTGGTGGTAAACATGGTTATTATACATTGTATATAAATAAAATAAATTCACATGTACATTCCTAGAAAAGATTTGGTTTCCATATGTGGTTACCTTGTAACCCAATCCTATCTCTAGTGTTACTTTATTAACACATTACCTCTTTTTATGGTAATATCCAGCTATGTGATTCTCACTAATTTCTTAAATATTGTAATGTTACTGTATAATTTTTAGGCCAATTATTAAGTGACAGAATTATTATGCTGCAGAAAACAACCCCAAACTATGCAGCCCACGATGTGTGATTGAGTGGAGAAACAAACTCCACAGATTGCTAAACTGAGAGCATGGATTACTTAGTTTACACAGATTATTAAAATGTGCCATAGATAATTTACTGTATATATATATAGATTAGATAAGTAGATAAAGCCATAGTGCTTCTTCAGCAATGTCCAGCTGAGACTGAGACTGATCTGGGCCCGTATTCACAAAGCCTCTTAGAATTCTCTCAGAGAGCTTCTATCTTAGCCTAAAAAGTCCTAGCTGGGAGTCTTAGACTAAAAGTGATTTGGAAAACTTTTCAGAGCAACTCTGAGTAAGGAAAGTACAAAAAACTTTATCTTAGTGAGGAGGTGTGGTTGACCCCGTTGCTAGGGATGATGCAACAATTCAGGGACTGTGATTAGTTGATAAAAGTAACCTCTGACCTCTGTAAAGGACTTGAAATGTGCTCTTTGTGAAAATAGAATATATGATAATAGAATAGACAGTAAAATCATAATGTTTGTATATAAAG
>JAQMYK010000010.1:17404183-17418293 GCA_030014345.1 Clarias buthupogon
GATAGGGTTAGATGGAGGCAGATGATTCGCTGTGGCGACCCCTGAAAGGGAACAGCCGAAAGACAAAGAAGAAGTTGTTGCATCAAGTCTGTGCAAGTACCTACGTTTGTAGGCAACATTGCATTGCAATCATTTATACTTCTGCACTGGTGTGTTTGTGTTGCTTTACAACTAATATCTTGTCAATTCACTGGTTGGTGTGTGTGTGTAGGGGCGGGGGGGGTTCTATGCCACTATGTTCCTTCTCTTCACCATTCTCTGGTGACTTTATTTGAAAATGACACCTGACTGAATGTCACTAAAAAGCCCTCAAAAAAAGCAGAAATACACAAGACTTTCTGTACTTTTCTCTGTCTTCCTTTAAGAAACAGTAAAATTACATTTTACATTATAGTAAATGTGAATAGGTATTGTCAGGTGTTTGTTTATTTCATTTGTATTTAGTAAAATTAGAAACTTTGAATATATAGCAAATATATTATACAGTTTAGCTGTGTTAAAGATAACACAATGTTGACACAAGACCCTATGCTGGTGCAGGTCTTGGGTCTCTCCTAGTGCATGTCAATGCTCGGTCTCATGTGGCGAGAGTATTCAGGCTGTTCTTGAAGGATGAAGGAATTGATACCATTGACTTCTCCCTACGCCCCTGGCCTAAATCCATTAGAATCCACAGGTTGCACCTAAGACAGTCCAGGAGCTCAGTGATTCCCTGGTCCAGATCTGGAACAAGTTCCCTTAGGACACCATCTGCCGGCTCATTAGGAGCATGTAGGGGGCCATACGAACTACCGAGTACTGACCATTTTTAGTTGCTGCAATGATGGAATAACTTACAGCTTCGTTTTTGTTAAAATTATGTCTTTGTAGTTTATATTGTCATTAAAAAATGTGCCAGCTGTTTGTTCCTAACACATTACTCAGTCTATATAGATGCACAGCATGATTTTTTGTGTTCTGATCTGATGTGTTTGTCTTTAATTTTTTTGAGCAGTGTACAGTATGTACAGGGGTTGGACAATGAAACTGAAACGCCTGGTTTTAGACTACAATAATTCATTAATATGGTGTAGGGCATCTTTTTGTGGCCAATTCTGCATCAATTCGCCTTGGGAATGATAGATACAAGTCCTGCACAGTGGCCAGAGGGATTTTGAGACGTGATGCTGGTGGAGGAAAGCGTTTCCTGACTCGCTCCTCCAAAGCACCCCAAAGTGGCTCAATAATATTTAGATCTGGTGACTGTGCAGGCCACTTTCATGTTTATCAAACCACTCTGTCACCAGTCTTGCTGTGTGTATTGGTACATTATCATCCAGATACACAGCACCGCCTTCAGAATACAATGTTTGAACCATTGGGTGCACATGGTCCTCCAGAATGGTTCGGTAGTCCTGGAAGGGGTGCCAATCCATCTCTGGGCATACACACATACACAGACACTCCCACGCTCATTCACACACTACAGGCAATTTGGGAACGCCAATCTGGATATCTTTGGACTGTAGGCGGAAACTGGAGTATCTGGAGGAAATCCACCAAGCACGGGGAGAACATGCAAACTCCATGCACACAGACCGGGAATTTAACCCAGAACCTGGATGTGCAAGGTGACACCAAGACTTGAAGTATTAAAATGAAATATATAAAAATATTTATACCATAATTTGTGCATTAAAATAAGTGTCCCGTAAACAATACTGGATGTTATTGGTAATAAGGTGCTGTCATCTACAGAAGTGCAACTAAAACAACTTCATGATGATGCTATGTTGACCTCTGACCACAGCTGTATTGATTAAACTATCACAACAAAATCCTGGTAATAGACTGGTAAGAAAAATAAACTTTGTGTTTAGCAGCATTTTATTCGCCAGAAAAAGTTGTCAGGCAATCTTCTTGTAACCCATTTTAAATAATTACCTGATACTCCCCGTACTATGTTGTTGAGTAATGATCCAACTACAACTTGTTTTAACTACCTGCTGATGATATGGGAGGGTTGCATCAGAAAGTGCATCCGACGTAAAAACCTGTGCCAAGCTTGTATGTGCGGACTAGACGGTCTGCTGTGGTGACCCCTTGCGGGGAGCAGCTGAAAGATCAACAACAGCAACAACAACTGTAATGAAGTATGTGTATACACGTCACCAAATGCCTTCTGGTGGTCATTGGGTTATTGTAAAAATTGTTGCTGAAAAGACTGTGAGGTGGTAAAGTCAGGAACAGCAAATATATGGACAGTAAAAGTTGTAACACTGTTAATATAATGAATGGGCAATTAGTTTAGTGCATGATAGTACTTTTATTATGGTCAGGGTTGTGGTTGATCAGGAGAACACTGGTCATGAGGTGGGATACATGTATGGGATACCAATACACCATAGAGAACCATAGACACATATTAAGGTGCAACCGAGGAGCAAAACTATCTTTTTTTTTTTGGACTTTGTATGTAGGAGGAAAATTAAGAGACCCACTTGAACATGAGGAGGACTTACACAGAGACCCTGAATAAATTTGCAAGATTGAACCAAGCATAAAACAAACGATTTTTCTTCTTTTTTGCTTTGTGTGAGTCACTTCGCCAAGAGCAGCTACAGTATATAGTTGATGTTGGACCTGTCAAATATACTATACGTAGTGGTATCCAGTTCTGGAAAAGTAAGGTGTGTGTGGAAGTCTTTTTTATTGGCTATCAATGCTAGTATTAACTTCCTCAGATTTATGATTAAAGATATTATTAAACCGTAACAAATGCTGACCAGAAGCAAAGGTGGGTAGTAACAATTACATTTACTCTGTTACATTTTGAAAAAAAATTACTTCTATAAGTAGTTTTACTCCACCATGCTTTTTACTTTTACTTGAGTAGATTTGTGAAGAAGAAACACTACTCTTACACCTCTACATTCGTCTATACTCGACTCGTTACTTTTCTAACCATTTATTGTATACACGTTTTTCACCTTATGTTGGTTTAACTTGCCCAACCGGCCCAAGGCCTAAAGTTTGAATGGGGTGAGAAAGAATATACAACATACATACAGGCAACAGGCAACACCAGAATTATGATCAACAAATACATAAACAAGTTGTTTGTTTCCATTTTTATTTAATCTCGCTTAATTCCATCCAGGGAATTTGCTCTTTCTCCAAAGCAATGTGCACTTTTAGAGAAAAGGCTTACACTTTCTCAACAATCTAAAAGTATCTTTATGCTGTGCTTTTGGGAAATTCCAGCATAAGAATTAAAGGGAGTGACAGAGGTTTGATGGTAGACTTTGACTTCACAATTCTACAAAACATTTTACAGATGGGTCATTGCAGTGTTTATAACATTTTTTATGCTGTCTTAATATTTTTTGTATAATAACACACATTTGTTGCAAAAAATATATAATAATGTGGAATTATAGAATTGGATCGCCTTATACACACTCTTAAGACCTTTGTTTTTTGATTGATGCATCAGATCAAGGAGTAGAAGAACATTATGCTCAGTACTTCCAACATAGGTTAAACAGTTTTACATTTAAAGGCAACATTTACATACATTCAGTGATTTAAAAAAAAGAAAAGGAAAAAAAAACTACTATCCATATCCACTGAAACATTAAAGAAAAAAGAAGCATGAAGTGTATAAAACCTCTAAAATAGCAAAATGAAACACTACCACATTTGTGTTGACAGTGAATAACAACTGCACAGTTAACAAAGCTAGAACAGCTTTGACTTGCTTTGAAATAACCTACCTATGCAAATATCATGCATTGTTTTAATGGAAGAAAGCCAAGGTGGCAGTACAGGAACAGATAGATAAACTGTATTGATTACATTCAGGGTGGACTCGAAGTCCCTTAGATAATTTACCTTATTTTAAGTCTAGTTTCAGAATAGACTGTTATTAGAATATTCTAATATGCTATGGCTACTCCTTCAAGCATTTGCATTCTAACTCTATACAGAAGCAGAAAATCTTGCACTGAAGCAGACATAATTAGGTCCCACATTATAGTTCATTAGACTAATTGTTGAAACTTCCTCTGGTGACGTTTCCTAGGGCAATTTCTGACAGGAAACATTTGTATACGGATAAAAACTTTCTCTCAGTAAGACTGTAGAAGACCAGTGAGGAAATTGTACCTTGGTAGACCTCAAGTCTAGAGATGGTTTTTATTTTGCCTTAAAACTGTGTGAGACTGATACTGTGCTCATAATGGAGGTCAATAGTTGTTTACCTTTATTTTTACTTCAAAACGCCCCTGGTAGCGATCTTTATCACTGTACAGTATGTTCTCACCGTACACTTTGCACTCGATACGTATCTCTTGGTTCATTGTAATGTTTACAAACTGAATGGCCACCAAAGGTTGTAGGTACTGTGGGTGCAGAAGCTTGCCATAATAAGGATAATACTGGAGAGGGAATCCTCCACCAATTCCATAGTATTCCACTTGCCCAAGCAGTTCTTCATCTTCTTTTTTCTACAAATGTTTAAGAGATTACAATATGAAATCCATTTTACTATTTACCAAATAGTATATACAGTATATCACCTGAATGCTACCACATATTTTAATTGCTTCTTAAACTGTGTCACAAGGTGGTTGAACACACTTGGAATTGCTAACCACCTCACATACATGGGCTCACAGATTACCCTAGCTGTAATTGTCTCTATGATGAACATAGCCAATTTCATTGTCTCTAGATATGTATTTATTGGTCAGGGATGACTCTGGCTCCTATGATGACAGAGTGAATGCTTTTTTTGTACCACACATTACAAATGCAGTGATGTTTAAAAATTTTATGAAATATCAAATATAATCACTTCCTTTTAGAAACTTACAAGTATGCTGGTTATTGGTAAACTGTTGGATACCAGCAAAGGATTTTACTTACCTTACTTGTGCAGTGGAGAGGTATCAAATTAGGTTGAACTTTAGACTTGACCTCTTCTGGGACACTGTCGTTGGACTGTGGTGGCTAAAAAAAGTCAAACAGTGAATGACCAGCAGTAAACTCATATATACATATACAATATACTGCACAAGGGGTTGGACAATTAAACTGAAACACTGGCCAATTAAGTGTTGGAGGTTTCATGGCTAAATTTGACCAGCCTGGTGGCCAATCTTCACTGATTGCACATTCCACCACTAAGAGTGTGAAGGTTTAATTAGCAGAGTTTTGCTTAAAATATTGCAATGCACATGACATTATGGTTGACATATTAGAGTTCAAAAGAGGACAAATTGTTGGTGGATGTCTTGCTGGCACATCTGTGATCAAGACAGCAAGTCTTTGTGATGTATCAAGAGCCACTGTATCCAACGTAATGTCAGCATACCACCAAGAAGGACGAACCACATCCAACAAGAAGAACTGTGAACGCAAGAAGAAGCTGTCTAAAAGCGATGTCCGGGTGCTAACCCAGATTGTATCTAAAACACATAAAACCACAGCTGCCCAACTCAATGCAGAATTAAATGTGCACCTCACACAATGTCCAGCAAAACTGTTTGTCGGGAGCGCCACAGGGTCAATGTACATGGCCGGGCTGTTATAGCCAAACCTTTGGTCACTCGTGCTAATACCAAACGCCAGTTTCAATGGTGCCAGCAGCGAAAATCTTTGGACAATGTGAAACATGTATTGTTCTCTGATGAGTCCACCTTCACTGTCTTTCCCACATCCGGGAGAGTTACGCTGTGGAGAAGCCCCAAATAAGTGTACCAGTGAGACTGTTGTATACCCAGAGTGAAGCATGGGGGTGGATCAGTGATGGTTTGGGCTGCAATATCATGGCATTCCCTAGACCCAATACTTGTGCTAGATGGGCGCGTTACTTCCAAGGACTACCAAACAATTCTGGAGGACCATGTGCACCCAATGGTTCAAATATTGTGTCCTGAAGGCGGTGCTGTGTATCAGGATGATAATTCACCAATACACACAGCAAGACTGGTGACAGAGTGGTTTGGTGAACATGTAAGTAAAGTTGAATATCTCCCATGGCCTGCACAGTCACCAGATTCAAATATTTTTGAGCCACTTTGGGGTGTTTTGGACGGGTGAGTCAGGAAATGTTTTCTTCAACCAGCATGGCCGCTATTCTGCCAGAAGAATGGATTATCCAAGCCCTGTATATATTATTTATTTATTTATGTATTTATATACTGTATGTATGTATGTATGTACGTACAGTATGTACGTACGTATTTTATATTCATGAGCCTCTAAGATGTGCCTAAATAGTTACTTGGCTTTAGAATTTCATTTGTTAAGTTTTATGGAACGTTTTACATTAAAATTAATGTAACATTATGAAAATCCAGCATACACACCTTTGGTCTAAAATTTACAATCCTATTGAGTTTGATAATCAGACAGGGTTTTCCGTCACTGTATCCAAAATACTGATCCTCAGTGCCTGAGCAAGGCCCAAGTAGATCCTTTCGGAATCGACATGCCTTCCTAATACCTATTTCACTCTCCAGATCTCCTCTGTTCTTATAGCCATCAGGTTGCTCTACATGGAAAATGAAAAAAATAGAGAAAGAGAGAGAGAGAGAGAGAAATAAACAAGAACAGTCAACCATACATCAAGATTGGAATTAATTAGGCACTGCATCATGTACTGTATGTTATGCCTACATGCCTACTGTATGTTGTTAACAGGCTGTTAACGCAGAGTCCAAATGCCCTTCTCATTATCTCTTGAGATTTTAATCATGTAGTCCTCCAGTCTACCTACATTCACCCAGTATGTTTCAACATATTGTTGTACATGTTTGATCTAAGCCTGAAGCTGGGCAAGGTGCCACAACTGTGGAAGACATCTTGCATGGTACCTGTACCAAAGATGTCATGCCCAAAAGGCTTTGGGGACTACAAACCAGTAGCACTGACCACACACCTGATGAAGACATTTGAGAGGGTGGTGCTTACTCATCTCCAACATCTGGTGAGCCCATCAATGGTTGCCTATCAGCCTGGCATTAAAGTGGAAAACGCTGTCAGCTTCCTCCTAAATAGGGCTCTTTCACACCTGGAAAAGGCTGGGAGTAAAGTGAGAGTCATGTTCTTTGACTTCTCTAGTGCTTCTCACCATCCAACCTGCGTTTCTGAGGGATAAACTGGAGTACATGGGAGTGACCATCATCTGGCTTCCTGGATTCTGGAGTATGTGAGGACTCGTGACTGTGAGTCTAAAATGATTGTCTGCAACACTGGAGCCCCACAGGGAACGGTCCTGCCTTTCTTTCTTTTCTTTTCAGACTCTACACTGCAGACGTCATGTAACCTCAGCAACCTGTCACCTGCAGAAGTTCTCTGACAACTCTGCCATCGTCGGCCTGATCACAGAGGATGATGACAGGAAGTACAGAGTTACTGATTCAGAACTTTGTGGATTGGTGCCATGGAACTGCCTCCAGCTAAATGCGGGAAAGACAAAAGAACTGGTGGTGGACTTCCGCAGGCACAAACACACTTCTTTCTCATTCAGGGAAAGGACATTGAAAGAGTGGACTTGTATATGTTAAGGTTATTTGGAGTTCAGGGAGCACTACTCAAGACCTTTTTTGACTAAGTGGTTGCGTCAGCCATATTCTATGGAGTAGTCTGTTGTTGCAGCAGCATCTCTACTGTAGACAGGAAGAGATTGGACAAACTGATTAAGAAGGCCAGCTCAGTTCTTGGGATTCCCCTGGACACTGTATAGTAGGTGGGAGAAAGGAGGATGGTAGCTAAGCTATCACAATTGCTGGAGAGTCTCATCCCCTGTATGAAACAATTACATCTCTGAGCAGTTCCTTCAGCGACAGTCTGTTACATCCCAAATGTCTGAAGGAGCGAAATCAAAGGTCTTTTCTCCCTGCTGCTATAAGACTGTACAATCAGAGCTACTCCCAGTGAACCAGTCTCCATATTCCACACAATTGTATACGCTATACACAATATGTTACAATATCTATTTTTATTATTATTTTTTTTTTTACAATTATTATAATATCTTAAATATGACATTACAATACCATTATCTTATCTTAGATTTGGGTGCAATAGCAACTGTGCAATAACACCATTTGAAACTGCAACATTATCCTAGTGCAATTCATTGCAACAGCTGTGAAATATTGGCAATAACGACTTTTTAAACTGTGCAATTTATTTGTTTGAAAGAGCAATTATTGATTTGTCTTTACTTTTTCTCTTGTATTTATACAATTCTCTTGCAGTACTGTCCCTATTATTTATTTGGACAATTTCTTCTTCGAAATAATGGGATATCTTATCTTATCTGAACATGTTTATTCTGAAAGATGTTCAGAGTTCTGACCTCTGTCATCAACAAGGCATTTTTGCCCTCACTCGTTATTTTCTCTTTTTCTGAATACTGAAACGCTTTGTAAACTTTAGAGATGGTTGTGCATGAAAATCCCAGCTGATCAGCAGTGCCCAAAATACTTACACCAGCCCCCCTGGCACCAACAACCATTTACATGTACAAAGTCAATTAAATCACCTTGCTTCCCCATTCTGATGCTCGTTAACCTTAAGCCTATATAATCCTTCTGGTATAGTAGATTATAACAAAATATAATTTAAATAAAAATAAAACACAATGCTTCAGGCCATTTATAGATTTTAAGGCTAAAATACCTCCACAGTCTTCAAACTTCAGTTGGTCACGCTGGGTTTCATCATTATAAGCCTTCAGAAACTCTTTCATAGACTTTGCGGTTTTCAAAAATGTAGATGGATCATTCACGGCGAAGAATAGCTCTGCTTTCTCCGAACGTGGAGAGTGAGTAAGTCCTGCACACCAGTAACATCAAAATGAGAAACTGCAAAAATCTGCAGCTTTCATAAACATACCACAATTTAAGTTTGACAAAAGATTACTAAAAAAAACCCAGAGCTTGTGGTATATTTTTCACGTAACATTTATTATATGACCACTGTCTTAGAATAAAGATTGATTAAATCTATACAGTGTTTAAATATGCATTAGAGGTAAAACACCAGAGTGGTTCCTAAAAAGAAAACAATCTTTTTATAAGGGTCTGCACTAAGAGGGGGATTTGGTACACCTCATGGTATACCTGAATCCTGTTGTCTCATGAATATGTAAGTTATCCAACTTATTCATCATGCCCATCCCCCATTTCTTTGACTTGTAGTAGTTTATACTGAATGATTTGGGTCATTATAAATCTGCAGTCTGAAGCGGCATCTTCTTTTTTGCAGCATAGCATATTAATATTATATAAATGTATATAAATATAAAAATATAAATATATGTATGGGGCAGTTTTAAGGGCTATTTCATTTTGCTGCTGTGATTAATTTAGCCAGGACTTAATTAGCAAGGAAAGGCTGATTAAATACAGCAAAGAGTTCTCTGTGGCCATGTGAGTGTGTGCAATATTAGGCTTAATTTTGTGTTAGTCACACCAGTGTATGGTACAAATATTTGAAAGAATCAGCAGTGTAACATAACTGCTAGCTGGCATTAGACATTTTGTATGCTTATATTTGTTTATGCTTGTTTTAAACCCTTAAAGCCTGTCCTAATTTGAGATAAAGATGAAGCTACTGTTTCAGAAGACTGAATGCAATGCACTAACACAGAAGAGCTGTAACAAGAGAGCTTTTACCAGGAGGTGTAATTCTGTCTTGCCAGGTGGGTTTGTAGCTACTCAAGGTGAGAAGAAGTGCCTGGATGGTGCCAATGAAGATTCCAGCCAGGAAGCCATAAAAGATGACATAGAACAAGAGGATTTTTGCTGTCAGGAGACAGACAAACAGGAACAGTTTGTAAGAACAGTCTAAGACACAGGATTTTATTACTGTCACTATATTTATTTTGGCAATTAATAGTGTACATGTCACTTCACTCTAGTCCCTTTAAAATCTGAGATGGAAGGATGTGTGAAATCCACATCAATTGCTTCGTTGTGAATTTTACTTACTTTAAATGATATTTCAGGTTTTGGGTTGTTCATATAGTTCCTAAGATTTTGAAGAAATTTGGATGTTTGATAACAGTGGTAAAAATCTGCATATGGTGCTATTACATTTTTATATAGCCTGGGAATGATAAATTCATGTTCCATATAGAAAAGTTATGTGCTTCCAACTGTAACTGTATAAACAAGCTATAACTTATACAACATAAATTTTAGTTTAAAAGAAAATACATTTATTCTATTTTTGACAGATACTTGTTAGTGTAACAGGTAATGTACCATTTAGTGAGCTGATAAAACATTTGTTACAAGTGCAACCCAGTGCTGGGTTTAAGATGATGTTTGCTTTTTTCCATTAAAAGTATAATATGACAAGAACAAAATAACATTCATGACTTATTGTATAAAACTGGTTTGTTTACTATACCTAAAATGTAAAGGTTGTTTTAAATAAAATTGAATGTCCTGCCTGGTTGTGTAAATGGTGGCTTAGTGGTTAGCAATGTCGCCTTGCACCTCCAGGGTCTGTATGCATGGTCTATTATACATGTTCTCCCTGTGCTTGCTGGGTTTTCTCCCACAATCCCAAGACATGCAGATTAGGCTAACTGCCATTCCCAAGTTGCCTGTAGTGTGTAAATGAGCATGCGTGTGTGTGTCGTGAGATGGATTGGCACCCTGTCCAGAGTGTACACCGCCTCATGCTCTCCTGGGATAGGCTCCAGGCCCCCTGTGACCCTGTATACAGGATAAAGCGGTATAAACTATGATTAAGTGAGAGAGTGGTTGTGTAAATGTATAATGGGTTATGAGACTGAACTCAGAATTGACCGATCATGTTTTAACTCATAGTTCATAAGGAGTTATCATCATTCAATATCGTAAAAAAAAGTAAAGTTGACGTCATCATGTTTTTATCCACTCTGTCGTCAGCTTAACATCAGGCAGCACAAAGTAATCAATGAGCTGCTATAGTTGGATGCCGGATGACCGCTGGTGAAACATTAGATGAGCAGTTTGAATCCCAACACCCCAAAGAGTAGGCCTTTCACCTTGAGTCACCTTGGACAATGATGCATTTTTAACCCTTACCATGCAACAACATGAAAATGAAACATTTGATATTAACATTTTCGAATGCACTGTAGTGTGCTTGTTTTGACATATTTGCTGAGCCGTTATAATCAGTGAGGCCATGTTTTTTAATGTCTTTTACAAATAAAGGAGGAAGCCTCAACTTAAGAATGTTTGTAATACAAACCACTGAACCACTTTTTCTTACAAAAGTGACACAACTGTCTTCCTGACAGCATAGTCTTCACTACACTACGTCATGATCCTTTATGACCTTTCTACTTGCATCATCAAAGACATCGCGTTATGAACACTGCATATAAATGTCAAACTGTCATGTGCTGTTGAAGAAAAATATGAACACAGATAAATAAATAAATAAATAAATAAATAGGTATTATCATTCATTTGAGGTGTGGGACATGTGAGAAAAGATATGAATGTATCCATTTTAAGCGAGATTGTTACTTTTCTTCATTCAGGTCGGTAATGTGTGCACACACAGCTCATGGCTGGAGCGCGTCATGCGTTTGCTGCAAAGTCAAATCTAACAGGTTGCGTCGTGACCAGACAGCAGACAGCCAGACGGCGTCCGGACCCGGTGGAAAGCAGATGCTCGAGGGGGGGAAAAAAACCACACACACACACACACACACACAGTGAAACATTTCTACGCAAAGAAGCCTTACACTTTCCTAAATATCTATATATTCTTACCCCAACTGCCACCGGTGCGTCCCATAAACTCCCTCGTATCGGAATTCCACACAAACTTCTTCCATCCTCCGTCACCTTTATTCTGTGCAGGCATTTTATCTTCTACTGGGCTGCTGCTGCTCTGAATGAGCTGTCTCCTTTCCTGATTCAATCACCACAGCGCCCTTGATGAAGCCTCACCACCCCAAAGACACGGAGCGGTACCCGGGTCTCCGCAAGGTGCCCTGTGCGTTTTATCCGTCACGGCGCGGAGACACGCCCACTGCTCCCCACGCGCATCCACACAGCCTCTGTCCAATCAGAGGGAAAAAGTTCCACCTATGCAACATTTACGTGGAGGATCCAGTCAGGAGCAGGAGGGGGAGACGCGATTTACTATAGCACGCAGATCTGTCCTTGTGGCCACTTACTGGAGCTTCTGACGCGCACAAAACATGCCACGTGATGACGTCAGTATGTGATGTAACGGGAGTGTGCGTTAATACTACAACCGTGTTATCATATATTATTTCCTAGTAATAATAATAATAATAATAATAATAATAATGCCAGTCGTTGACGGTTAAACAGTTTGTAGAAAGAGTTAAAAGGTTAAAACTAAACATAATCTGATGATCTTTAATGTAATCAGTGATATTATTATTATTTCAGGTTGAAGCCCACGTACATGTCTGTCTGTCTGTCTTTCTGTACAGCAGAACTCTCTGTCTAACTTATTACTACAAAGAAATCACATTTTGTAAGGTTGAGTATCTTACAGGCGTAAGTGTTTACACTAAATTGTCCTTCTTTCATCCTCACACAAATACTGTACACTCCCTGTTCGGTAATCAGAGAGTGAATTACAAATGAGAAATCGAAAAAGTAGATTGGAGTTTTGTGTTAAAATGACTCTAAAATTGCCTTGCACCTCCAGGGTCCGGGTTCGATTCCCGCATCGTCTCCTCTAAGCCCCCCATGACCCTATATATATAGGTATACATGTATACAGGATAAGGCGGTGTAGACGATAATGTGATGGTGCAGGTGTTTGTTTAAATTGTGCAAGTAGCTTATTTAGGACTCTTTTAATTTAACTTAATTTATTTTCCTTATTTCTTACTCTTCCCTTTCTACTGGATAGCAACCGTGAGCACCTGTAACCAAGAATAAGCAATTTCCCTCTGGGATTACTAAAGTTCTTTGAATCTTGAATCTTTATTTTATAAGCATATTATTGAATCTGGCACATAACTGTTCATAACCTCACTTTTACTTAACATACGTACCCATACCTACGGTGTGGGTTAAACTTCAGTCAGATTTCTAAGTACTGTACTGCTAACGTTTCATTAAATTCTGTCCATCGGTCGATTTAAGATGCGCCCAAAGTTTAACGCATTTGCAGTGTCAAAACATGTGGTTTTACAATTTGGCACATAACTGCTTATAACTTCCCTTCTACTCAACATTTTGATTTTAGCGCCTAATGCCTAAGAAGGACTGCCAAAGTTTCATTAAATTCTGTCCAGCCAGTTTTATTTATTATTTTTTTTAGACTGGTTTAGGGTCCTCCAATGTATGAAGTGTAAGACATAATTGAAAAAGTGAGTTCTGACCAATGTATAGACCAAACCCTCCTTTTATTTTTGTAGGTTCCTATCCAGATGCATTCCTTTAAATGCATTGAAATGCTTGTAAACTAATATGAAGTGATTGTCATATATAAAATCTAATCTAATCTAATCTAATATAAATATAATAATCTAATATAAAGCTCATCCTGTGTAGAGCCGTGTGCAAGGGAGAATGTGTATCTGTGTGTGTGGTGGGGGGATGATGTTGGGGGGGGACAGGACTGGAGCCTATTGCTCAGGGCACAAGATGGAAGGTTTGGGGTTGGCAACCCATCACAGTGCAAAGGCACACACATACAACACTGAAAATTTGGAAACACCAGTTGGCCAACAATGCATGTCTTTGGATATTGTAGGAAAATAGGAGTTACATGACTTGCCACACAAAAGAACTGGAATACATCACTGAATTGGTGATTATTTTTTAATATGCTCAGAGTGAAATCTGAGTGAAGGCTGGCAATAATTTGGAATTTGATCATGTTATATATGTTTAATATGTTTAAACATATAGTTTCACATGTCTTCTACATGTCCAACCGCTTATCTAATGCATCTCATGTTGCACACTGACCACCCAGAACTGTGCAGTCCACCAGAGGTCATCATTGCTGTTGTACTTACCGGTAATAATCTCTCCCAGTTTTGATCACACACACACACACACACACACACACACACACACACACACACACACACACACACACACACACACACACA
>JAQMYK010000010.1:17466755-17480654 GCA_030014345.1 Clarias buthupogon
AACTGCCAGGCAGGAGGTCTAGAGGAAGACCAAAGAGGAGATTTATGGATGCAGTGAGAGAGGACATGAAGTTAGTTCGTGTGAGAGAAGAGGATGCAGAGAATAGGGTTAGATGGAGGCAGATGATTCGCTGTGGCGACCCCTGAAAGGTAACAGCTGAAAGACAAAGAAGATATGATGACTTATTACTTACGCCGTGTTATTTATAACACACGTTCATTCTAACAAAAGTATGATTTCCAGTTATAAGGGGGAAAAAGTTTAATGTTAAATGTAATTAAGGTACCCAATATAGGCCTACCTCAATCCCCCCCTATAGAAGTACAGTTTATAGGATGGTAGTAAAACAGGACATGACCTCTGGAAGCCAGTGGAGTATAAAGACTGCAGTGAGTTAATAGCAAATCCTAGTTTAAATATTTAATTTAAAGACTTTTTTTTTTTCCAACTAACCTGAATTGTAATAAACCCACTCTCTTATGGTGCTGTCACTGTGACGTAATTACGAGGGGATCCGCGAGAGGATGTTCCAGAGCGCGCCTCACGCGCCGGAGATGTGATTCACATCACGCATTCGTCCCGCAATGAACGCGTTCCTGAACGGACCTGAGAGATGGGGTGTAGATCGGAACCGTTCAGTGAACAGTGAGAGATGGCAGACAGGTCGGAGTTGGTGAAGGGAAAAGGCGGCGCACAGCAGCACAAACCCATAGAAGCGACTCTGTGTCTCCGAGTCATTTTCTTAGACGACAGCGAGCGAGTTTTCGAGGTCGAGGTAAAATATAACTTTGTGGATTTATGTGTTTTCATTTTAACTCATAAAAAAACAACAACACGTCTTTATGTGCCATTCGGTAAAATAAAACACTATAATTTGCTGATCTCAACCAATTTTCTTTAACTAAGTTTTTAATTCCTTTCACTGTGGAGTGCAATGTACAGTTATTTAATTTACTGGTGCAAAAGTGCGGCATTTGTCTTATACTGTAACTACTTCCAGTCTCTTTCTTATTCTGTCAGCTGTTTTTGAATCCTCTAATTTTCCACCATGTACTTTCAAGGGGACCAAAGACAATGTGACAGATTTGACTTCTACCATGTTTAATTTTTAAAATATTGTCATTAATATTAATTGAATTTGGGAGAAAACGTGTGCATTTACATCCAATCCCTTGTAATGAGCAAAACTCACATGGCTTTAACAGATACAATAAACTCCAGGTTTAGCACCGTCCTGCATTACATTAATGTACCACAGTCTGCATTTCTTGTGTTTGGTAAGATGCCTCAGGTTCTATTTTGCACTTACATATAGGGAGAGAGATGGCCATGCCACTAAAAAAGGAAACCTTTTAGTTAGAGTGACTGAGAGGACAAGAGACATGAAGAGAGTAGGCATTATGCATGTTGAAGCATGGAGGGAAATATCTTGGCCTTCACTCAACATGGCCCATTTCCAAATTCTGACAGCTGTTCAATACCACCTCAGGCTAAATATATGATCGGAAAAAACATGGAAGAGCAGAGAAAAGCAGAATAAAAAAAACAAATATTTAGAATAGATACAAAGGGTTAAAAAAAACCTTTTGTATAGTCTTTGTAGTTTTTTTTCACCATCCAATATTTTTTTTTTGTCATCTACCCTACAGTATCTAATGTCAATTCAAAAATGTCATTCATGTCAAATGAATGAAAAGAACCCAACATTTGCTCTAAACCTTAATTATCACCATTTGCTTTTGATATAAAATTGAGCTTTGTTAAATAGTTTACACACTTGGGGGTCATGCTGACAGTACAAGGTTTAAAATATTCCAGTGTATCAAAAAGAAAAAATTGTCAAATTCAATCTGAGAAAATTCTGTGTGACAGACCAGATAATCTCCAACACCATATGTACAAATGTACAGTATATATGCTGGTAACAAAATATTAGGCAAGAGTTTTGCATGCAAATGTTTTATTTATTTTTAGTTTAAAGAAAACACATCCAATGCAGGAATTAATTTATAAAATGTAAATTTCACAAATGTTGTACTTACTTTAAAAAAGGTTTGGGTCACCTATTAAGTCAGTATCGGCTCTTTTGGCAGATATCACCACATTTTGCTATTGCATTTCTTTATTGAGCTCATAGTAGATTTTGAAGTATGTTTTGGCTGATTGTCCTGTTGGATAAGTCAGTAATTTTTCAGTTGTCATGTTTACATAAAGAATTTGCTTATATTTACTAAAATTTACTGTATGTCTAAATGAGGATTATACTGTCAATTTTAACAGCATTCAGTAACCCTAGGAATTTACTAAATAAATCTAAATATAAAAAGTAAAGTAAGCATTTAAAGAGGTGACGTTTACATATATGCCTTTTAATTGCAAATGAAATGACCTTTCTTTACTTCTTTAAGCCTTCATGGTTTTTTCTTTTTTCTTAAACTATCTCCTCTGTATCCTTCCCTAGTATGGCCTCTGACAAGATAATAGCAATGTTCTATCTTTTTTTTGTCACAGTAAATATAGAGTCAGGAAGATTTCCTTTCCCCCTCTTCCAAAAACTCTCTCTCTCCCTCTCTCTCTCTCTCTCTCTCTCTCTCTCTCTCACACACACACACACACACACACACACACACACACACACACACACACACACACACACACACACACACATGACTGATCAGATAAGTAGCCTATATTTTAATGGTGCCTAAATGAGGGTTTGTGCATCACACTTGCAGACATGATTGTGTGTGGGCAGTCTCTCCTGACTTGGTTTTAATGAGAAAGTTCACAGACCAAATCCTTAATGCTTAAATGTCATCAGAATTTTGTGAACAAATATTCACCTAACTTACTGTGTGAAAGATTAAAGTAAGCTGATGGAGAAGAATCTGACTCCAACTTACTAATAATCACAGATATGCAAATAAAATAATATTAACTGTTTTGGAATTAACGTTTGACAAATAAAGGCTTATTTTAGGCTTCAAGACATTTACAACAGATGCATTACGTCCTGTAAGTTGCAAAGCGTGGCTTCCATGTAGAGGTGTTTGTTCAGCACACACCACTCTTTTTCAAGTTCATTAATAAATAATTTTCACAGTGTGTCAGGGCACATTCAACTGCTGAAAAAGTCCACTGAAAAAGACACTGTTACCATGATGTACTGCACAAGGTAAAAGGTAAGTGATGTACATGGACCAGTGGACAGGGCAGCAATAACTTTTTTTCGCAATTTGTGCTAGAGTAACTCTCCCTTTGCATAACCTTTGCTCCTGTGTGTACAGCGCGAGTGAACTGTTTCTTATAACACGTGTGTGTGCGCGTGTAAAACAAATGAAAGTCTCATTAGAGGTTAAAAATCTATTTTCGCGTGTAATTTGAGACTGTGCCGGTTCACTCTCTCTCTCTCTCTCTCACACACACACACACACACACACTTAAAGACACTAAAGGCGAGAGAGAGAGAGTGTGTGTGTGAACCGGCATGGTGTCAAATTATGGGCGCGCACACACATAACGCACACACTCCGCAGCGCAAGCGAGAGAAACACACACACACACACACACACACACAGTGTCTGCGCGCATAAATGGAAACACCTATCTGTCGGGATTTAGTTTAACTTTTTTTTTAAAGGTGAAGTGCAGGTTAATTTTTTATTTTTACTTCATATTTTGTGTCAATTATTTTTATGTATTTTTTTTGGGCTGTGGAACTGCTTACTGGGACTACCCCTTCACTGTGTTGGAGATGCATTGCCCCAATCATCTAGCCATCACAATTTGGCCTGACTTTAAGAACTGGTGGCTCACCTTGAAGCCTAATCTATCCTGACCATTGAAAATGTTCTAATAACAAGAAGCACATTATTAGTGTTATTCATTTAAGCTGTAGTTTTTGGTAATTCCAATCATATGGTTAATCGGTATATATGCCTAATGTCAAGCAAGCATTAATGCAAAACATAGATCACTTTTCAACAAAGATAAGTAGCTACTGTGTGCATTACAATAATCCTATTCTCTTTACTATCATGATTTTCCAGCAACAAATTCTGGGCTGTGACTTTTTCAACAAGGTGTGTGGACATCTTAAGCTCCTGGAGAAAGAGTACTTTGGCCTGGAATTCCGCCACCATAATGGCAACTATGTGAGTCATGTGCTTAACTCCCAGCATGGATTCTTTTTATTAAAAGGTGTTCTATTTGGAATTCTACAGAAGTACAAAACATCTGGTCTTCCAAACATAGAAAGAGCCCAGACAATTAAAGTATGATGTTGTTTGATCCAAATGAAGTGACAATTATGTAAAATATTGACTGATTCTTTACTAAATCACAAACACTTTCACATCCAGGTTAACAACACACATGGTACCTATTACAGTTTATTTTAATCATTTCACATATTCTCTGGAGTATCATAATAATAATAATAATAATAATAATAATAATAATAATAATAATCTTTTCTGTTATACTGAACTTCCAGCCTCCTACCACAGTTTGACTACAAATCTATCTCTGCTATCTGATATCACACAAATCAGAATGGGTTCCCTGTTGAAACCGCTATAAATCCACAGAAAACATTGAAAAAAAGAAGTCCAACATAGTATTCAATATACACGCTTTGCAAGGAACATGATTTTTTCTCTGCTTTGCTTTCCTTCAATAGCCTCCTTTTGTTTCTTTTTTCTTTCTCACTCATCTCTGCCACTGTCTTGCAGTTTATCTTTTATCTTCAGTGCAGTTATACTTACTGCATACTTATACTTATACTATTTATTCACACCTTGTGATGAGCTATGTAGAGTCTGTGACTTATTTTTTCTCATTTCAATCTAAATGTCAGGTTTGTCAGGAATGTAAATTCCATATCTATTGATATTTATTCTAAATATTTTCTATAAAAACATCACATTTACCTATTAACCGAAAGCTTGTAATAAATATCACACAAACATTATGCATATTATTATGTTTCTTGGTTGTAAAATAATGAATAAGAACCATCAATATTAACAACTATTTTTCATATTTATTTTAAAGGTGTCAATTTAGATTATTAAAAAAGTGAAAAAATATATTTAAATTTATGACATTTATTAATATATTTTTTTATTATTATTATTTTGAAACAAGACACCCTCAATTGAAAAAAATAAATTTTATGAAGAAAATATGTTTTAATATATGAGGGGTGTTCAATTCAAACAGGGTACAAATTCTGTATTTGTACAGAATAACAGATCACAGTTATGTGTAGTAGTAAAAACTACTTTTATTTTTCTATTTCTCCTCCGCAACAGTATGTCAATACACTTTATCCAACTAGTGCTTGCATACCATCAAGGTAGAAAGTTTTCTCAGTACACAAAAGCCATGACACCCTGGCCTTCTGTGTTATTTAACTTTCTGGCCTTAACTGTCTGGTAAAAAATATTGGCACTGTTTAAATGTTTTACTGCAGCTAAGAGTCTCATCACTGTCCTGGGCGTAAAGTCTTTTGTAAATGTCAATTGGTTCTTCTGCTCATGAGACAACAAGTACCGGTTGACTTGTAAGCCCCTCATAATTATCATCAATAAACAAGGAATGTATCCCAAATTATAGAATAACTCATATCCTTACATGTACTCAAAATATGTTTTTTCTAATTTGTATTTAGTTTTTTTATTTTAAATGCAAATTCTGAATTATTTTTATCTTATAGGTGTGGCTTGAACTTCTGAAGCCACTGGGAAAACAAATCAAAAGTGAGTATGTAGTATAGTTTTGTGTGTGTGTGTGTGTGTGTGTGTGTGTGTGTGTGTGTGTATGCGTGTTTTGTGTGTGTAGGTGTGTGTGTGTGTGTGTGTGTGTGTGTGTATGCGTGTTTTGTGTGTGTGTGTGTGTGTGTGTGTGTGTGTGTGTGTGTTTCATTTATCAAGCCAGTAAAATGTAAATACAAAATTACAAATTGTTTGCTCTTGTACTTTCATTTAGACACCAGTGAGCTGGCATTCCGCTTTATCGTGAAGTTTTTTCCACCTGACCCAGGCCAGCTGCAAAAAGGCTTGACCAGGTAAAGCTTGAACAGCTAAGCAGAGCTACGTGCTGAATGCCTTTATTAGAAAACAAGAAACGGCATGTTTAAACGTCACCTAGTGCAGGGGTGCAGAACTCTAACACAGTTTAATTATTTCTTATTTCTGCTCTGTGACAGCTAATTTAATTTAATAGTTTAGCACCAGGTTTAGGAGGAGTTCTCAAACACAGGAAAATCACTAAACATATTTTTTCATCTTAAGGAACATTTCATCTTAAGGACTATTTTGATCTAAATTTATTTCATTTCTCAGCTCAAGTCAAGTCAAAGAAATATGGACACTGTTTTACCCATTGTTTTATGCATTCAATTTTTTTGCAGGGGCACAATTCCCTGGCTTTGTCATTTGACATTTGAAATAAGCACCCAAACATAAAAAATGAAATGGTGCTTTCCTTACCCACTAGCCAAATCACCTACAGTACATGCTCTCTAGCAGCTCCATGTAGTGCAGCAGGAGCATAGCAGAACTCTGAGCCCTTAAATGAGCCCAGAATGCCCCTTCATTTCTTGATCCATATCTCATACTTTTTATTCCAGACATGAAAGGACCCTCCCGTTAATCATACAATCATCAATCATTATAAAACAATATATTAGTATTTATATTCATAGGAGCACTCAAATATTAAGTTGTTAATAGAGAATACAACAAAATGCATGCAATATCAGGTAAAATACCATGGGGCAAAGAGAATGTATGAGAATGTATAAATGGCTATTTAATTATAGAGCTAATTTGGCAACTGTTTCTTTTTATAGAGTTGTGATACACAGAGGTAGGGGTGATCACCAATGGGCAACATGCCCAGTGCAATAATAATGGGCCATTGTACAAGAGTGTTTTCCCCTTGGATACATGTTTTTTTTATAGAACCATGGTTATATCCATAAGTTGCATGTTTGAATTTAATATGCCACTTTTATCAATGGTCATTGTCGCAATGCAGCTTGCCCCTTATGAGCAAACTGAGGGTGACTGTGGCATGGAAAAAGTCCCAGAGTTAACAATAGAAAGAAACCTTGAGAGGAACCCATCCTCATTTGGCTGATATCAGATAGCAGGGATCGACTTGTGGTTAAACTGTGTGTTAGGAGGCTGGAAATTCAGTATAACAGGAAAGGTTATTCTTCTTCTTCTTCTTCTTCTTATATTTCATTATTTGGTCACAGATTATAAGGAACACAGCTCACTCTTAATTTATATTTTATTTTTATAGGTATCTATTTGCCCTGCAAATCAAACAAGATTTGTCCAATGGAAGCCTCACATGTAATGACAACAGTGCTGCACTCTTGGTCTCTCATATATTGCAAGGTAAGTCCTTTTATTCAATAGGTGAAAAAAAAGAGAAAAAAAACTTGACCTACACTAATAATCACCATGCACTAAATCATGTTTGACGATACATTGAGGATACATTGGAGCAGCCAATATATTGACTGCATAATTTATAGACAATATATTTTATAGTAAATCATAAGAGAACATATTTGCACATTTGCACATGCACATTATGTTGTCTCGTTTGTATAGGACGTAGATAGTTTTTTTGTTAACTTAAAATAGCTAGTCAGCTAATTAAGTTTCTTAGTTAGCTAGTTAGTTTTTGTTAATTGATGTTGTTAATTGATGTTGTTTGTAGCACCTTGGTAGTGGAGGAACGTTGTTTAATTTCACTGTGTACTAAACTGTATATGGTTGAAATGACAATAAAAGTGTACTTGAACTTGAACAAATAATTTTAGTTACAATTTCTTCATGTTCTTCACCATATACTGGTCCTTATTCATCATACCTTTATAGAAGCAATTCAAATATTAATCCGACTTTGGAAACACAAATTCAATATTCTTTTTCTTTCACTTAGCAAGCCATGTCTCCATGACTGTCACTTTGTTCGTGGGGCATTGGTCATGTTGAACCGTTTTTCAGCTCTTAGTTTCAGTGGAGGGAAATTGTAATATTATAAAAAAAAATCCAATCCTTCAAACTTTGTGGCAACATATTGGTTAAGGATGTGGTAAAATATTGGTGGGATAGTCAGGTGTCCACAAACCTTTTCCCATATAATGTATCTTGGACTTACAGTAAATACAAGGGTAAGTGGGTGAAAACTCATTTAAACACCAATAGATAGTCTTCTAACTGGTTACAAATAGCATTTGCAACCTGTGACATCTGCCAATGGATGTCACATTGTCATGTTATATAGTAATTACTTAGCAGGAGGTGTCCAAACCATAATTTTGTATTTTTAAGGTCATAAAATATAAATTATATATAAATATTTGCATACAATGTATTTTTAAAGTATAGTTTGGTGCAGGGGCAGCACGTGGTATAGTGGTTAGCACTGTCGACTTGCACCTCCTTGGGTTCGATTCCCAGCCAGGTTTGATTCCCGTCTTTGCATGCCTGGAGTTTGCGTGTTTTCCCCATGCTTTGTGGATTTTCTTCGGGTACTCCGGTTTCCTCTCTCATTCCAAAAATTGGCGTTCCCAAATTGCCCATAGCGTGTGTGTATGTGTGTGTGTACCCTGCCTTGTGCCCTAAGTCTCCTAGGATAGGCTCCAGGCTTCCCGCAACCCTGAATACAGAATAAAGCGGTATAAAAGATGATTAAGTGAGTTTGGTGCAGAGGTTGTGTTTGCTTCTTTTAATTTAACAAACAAACAACATATTCCATTTTATCATGCTGCCCAAAATACTGCATACAACTGTAATTGGTATAAAAATAATTAATTTGTTAGCATGGTGAGTCATATTAATGAGTGTCATAGTGAAATATTAAAGAGACATACAGTATGTTACAAAACAAAATGTAGGTAAAATAAACATTCAATCTTTCACTTAATTCTTTGCCTTTTTTTCTGCAGCAGAAATTGGGGACTACAATGAGGAGTTTGATGCGCACCACCTAGAGCTTAATCAATATGTGCCAAATCAGGAGTACCTGGACCACAAGATTATTCGATTT
The DNA here is from genome assembly GCA_030014345.1 of Clarias buthupogon. Classification (NCBI taxonomy): domain Eukaryota; kingdom Metazoa; phylum Chordata; class Actinopteri; order Siluriformes; family Clariidae; genus Clarias; species Clarias buthupogon. Next base: position 17,475,831 of record JAQMYK010000010.1, read on the forward strand.
CATAAGAAACACAGGTGCACATCCTCACATACAGAACGGATCATTCATATGTAGAGATTCAAGTAAACAAGACAGATACTGTATTTGGACATATTTAAAAAGAAATCACAGGGTAGGAACACAATCACAGGGTAGGAACACAATCACAGGGTGGGAACACCATCACAGTCACTGTCAAATGAAAATAGCATGAAAATACACCTGTATTAAATGTTATACCACAGCTTAAAATGCTTTTACAATTAATTTAATAATGGAACTTGTTAGATTACAAAGATTCAACTGTTCTGTGAGCCCAAAACGTTTTACATAAAATCTCAATAATACAATAGTATTTATACTGAGCAATTAACAATAGGCACAATCGTTACAGAATCAAAACAAGTCCTTAAGCTGAGGCTGAAGCCAGCAATTAAATATTTCTGCAACTATGTCATACATATAGGGATAATTAAATATAATTTTAAATATTTTTAAAATATTATAATATATAATACTTAGAATTAATACTTAATTCTCTGTGAGCAGAGGTCACAGCCCAGCCCTGTCAGATGTGCATTTGCTGGAGGTTGCCAGGAAATTAGATATGTATGGCATTCGACCCCATCCTGCTCATGACGGAGAAGGCATGAGGATCAATCTTGCAGTTACCCACATGGGTGTACTAGTATTTCAAGTAACAACCATAAATCAGTATCAAATCATTAACACAGATTCATTTCTTTTTAACAGCTGTTATTAAATGTGTTTTAATACTAGACATGACTCTTCCCTCTTCTAAGGGTAACACAAAAATCAACACCTTCAGCTGGGCCAAGATCCGCAAGTTGAGTTTCAAGAGGAGGAATTTTCTTATCAAACTACACACAGAGGCTGGGGTAAGCTTGCTGCTGACGGAAGTGATGTAACTGTAACTCTGCCTGGTGTCGTTGGAAGATCCAGTTGCTCACAATTGGCTGATGTCTTGGGTGTTGCTTCAGGATTTCTACATAATCTTTCGTCCTTATGATCCCATTATTTAATTATTTTTTTATTCATAATATACATATTGCATATAGTATGTTGCTCTAGGATTTGTCCCTATTTTAGGACTTTGGTGACCTAACCAATCATGCAAAGCCAAATTCTTGTAACCAATCATAATGCAGAATGTGTATTTTAAATACATCTCTTAATGCTAGAATGAACCCAGTGAGTGAGCCTCACTTAAATACTACACTTAAATCTTTTTTTCATGTAATCAAAAAAGCCTGGTACTCCTGATCAGTCTCAATCTGAGCTTATCTTTTAGTAAATTATTTTGAGCCACTACAGCTTTACAACATTAAGGCTACATTACAGTCTAATGTCCAGTATATAAAATAACTGTGTGTTAACTGTTGTTTGTTTACTGTTTTTAAACTTCCCAATGCACGGATTGCAAATTTCAAAATGCCTGTTCTGTAATGTGAGGGTCCTCCCGTTCACACAGATTTCATCTCACCCATGTCACTACCTCTGCTCATTGCTTTAAGACATGACAACAATGACCCTGATTTTGCCTCCATTACTTTTATTCAGAACACAGAGACACAACACCAGTGCAGTGTACTTGCCTTGAACTGGCTATAGTTTTGTAGGTCCATGAGCCTAGACTGATGCAGGAAGCTAGTTCAAGAGAAATTTGAGCTAGAATGCAGGACTCATAGAGGTGGTGGTGGGTGAGCCAATGACACTAAAGCAGACAAGACACTCCACAGAAGAGACACTTCACTGGCACAAAGTAAAAAAACAACAACAACTAAATAATAAAAAAAAAAAGAGCACAAGGTATCAAGTTCTAAAATGAACAAAACAGTATTGCATTGTAGGTTATATTCTACATGCTGGATAACTATATACAGTATATTTCCTGTTTTGTTCTTTTTTATGTTTTAAATTTTAGAAATGATATAATTTGTTTCAAGTTATGTTCCTTTGATTCATGCATATCTGTGTGTAACAGCCTTCACGGAGGGACATGGTTGAATTCACCATGGCAAGCAGAGATATTTGTAAAACTTTCTGGAAGATGTGTGTGGAGTATCATGCCTTCTTTCGTCTAGCTGAGGAGCCGAAACCAGCTCAAAAGACACTGTTTTGCAGGAAGGGATCCAGCTTCAGATACAGGTACAGTCAAAACAGTCAGACATAGACATTGGTAAAAATAAGTCCATACATTTTTAAACAATTACTTTTTTGGCATTGGACCTCTGTACACCACCACATTGGAAGTAAAGAATTTTATTCAAGCGGTTGTAAAAAAAATAAATAAAAAAGTGTGGCATTAACCATTCAGGAATTACATCGAGTGTCATGCACACATCCCATTTGTGGGAGCTCATAAATAAAGCAACAAATGGGTGACAAGCAATTGCATGAGGTGTGGCCTGTACCCTTGTTACTCCATGATGAATCAAGCAGATAACCACCCCTGGAGGCAGTTCTGAGTGTTCTGAGTGTTAGGTGAAGACACCTAAAGAGGTGTCTATGCAAGTAAAAGTGGCCATCAGTAGGATGACAATGCAAAATAGATCAATCTGAGAGATTGCAAAAACATTGTTAGTGGCCAAAAAAAACAGGTTAGGACATTCTTAAAAAGAAGGAATTAACTGGCAAGCTCAGGAAGAGCAAAAGGTCTCCAACAACAAGGTGCAAAACACTAGTAATGCTCAAGAACAGAAAGGCCAGAAAGGTTCCTGGTCCTCCCTGTGCCCCCCACTAACAAAATCCTAGAATCACCCCTGCAGATTAGGCTTTGCCAGAAAACTTTGCCAGATTCTTCAAACTGAAAATTAACTTGTATCAGAATGTTGGGAAGAGAAGAGTACGGAGAAAAAAAGAAACAGCTCATGATCATACCATACAGCATACCATATCATGTGCATACCAAGCATCAGCATACCACCAAACGTCTACGTACGTAGTGTTATGGCAAACGTGTGTATGGCTGCCATGGAAACGGTTACTGGGGTTTATCGATTATCAGAGTTTTTATCACATTGAAGTAAATATTCCCCAAAAATGTGAATAAATTTAAATTTAAAGTTTTCAAACATAAGCTTAAATTTTCACATTAAATTTTTTATTTTGTACTGCAACTACATGTTCAAAAGTTATTACCCGCACCCCGTGTGATTATACTGTCCAGCTTGCGTCGTCTGATGTTGTGTATTGTACATTTGCGCATGAGTACAGTGTGAGCTTGATGGTGTGTATCCCTCAGGATACTTTGTGCTTTTTTCCTGCAGTGTTGTCCTTTCTGCAAACTTTATGACTCATTGGAGTCATTTGTTCTGTGTGGGTGGTGTTTCCTAACCAGGCAGTGATGCCACATGTGAGAATGCCTTTTAAAAATCCTCAGTTCCCTGGAAGAGGGGGTGATGGCCTTCTTTAGCAGACTAATGAAGTACAGCCATTACTGGGCCCCTTTTCACTGTAGCGATGGTGTTTTTGGTCTTGCTCAGGCTTTCTGTCATGTGAAGGCCCAGAAACCTATGACTGTCAGCACTCTCCACCTTTGAGGGTGAGAGGCAGCAGGGGGGTCCATTATTATTTCTTTGGTTTTGTCTATGTTGAGGATGGAGTTATTTTGTTCTTCATAGACAAGAATTTTTGATTGGTGTAGAGTTTGTGGCTGAGGCAGCAGCCCTCTGATATTCCTTTGCTGATTGTAAGCTCAGCAGAGACCTGGTCTCTCATTTCATCACGTATGATCTGTCCATGGGAGTCCAGAATCCAATTACAAGTGGGAGTTGGGACCCGTGGGAACCGTCCATCAGCATCACAAACATCTTTCCTGGACAGATGCTATTGAAGCCAAAACTAAGTCGCATCCTAACATTTGTTTTGCTATAGTCCAGGTGTTGAAAAGTATGGTGTAGGGCCATGGCTACCACGTCATCCAATGATCTATTAGTTAGGTAAACTAAAACAAGTTGACGGTATCTGGGACCACAGAGGTGATATGTGACACTATCAGTTTGTCTAGGCTCTTTATAGCAACTGGTGTAAGTGCCACTGTCTTAAAATCATTCAGAGTAGATGTCTCTTTTTTTTTGTCACTGGTACAGTATGATGATGGCAGACTTATGTAAACATGGGAAGACTACTTGTGTGAGAGACAAGTTAAAGACATCTGTGTACATGTAGAACATGTAGTTGCAGTACAAAATGGATGTAAGCTGCTCAACTCTGGCTTTTAGTATGCTTGGTGATATAAGCCTTGTCAACCAACTGAAATGCTGTGTGTGAAATGCCCTTAGAGAGCTGTGCATAAGTGAATGCCCAAAACCCTAAATGGACTCAAGCACTGTTGTAAAGAAGAATGAGCCAAAACGATTTGAGAGACTGATTTAGTCACCTGACAAAAGCCAGACTTGATCTGAGAAGGCTGAGATTAGAATTTGTGTCATGTAGCCTCTCCAAAATCAATTCCTGGCTGGACATAAACAGGTTTTAAAATGTCCTTTCTACAATTTTCTCTCCTGTTAAGAGGGAGAGGAACCTTATATCCAACCAATTATTTAACTAAATGAAAGCAAAAAAATTATCTTTTCACATGGTCTCCTTTGCAGTGGTTTGCTTGGGGTATCAGAAGTCCAGCATTGTAACCCTTAACTTCACTGCCTCAAGGAAATACACAGTGGCATTTATTCTTCTTACTTAGTGTACTTCAATAACATTAATTCACAACTGAACTGGTCGAATACGCTACAAAGTACAAAAAGAGCACACATTCATCTCTCTCTCTCTCTCTCTCTCTCACACACACACACACACACACACACACACACACACACACAC
>JAQMYK010000010.1:17486311-17503494 GCA_030014345.1 Clarias buthupogon
CCGCCTTGTGCCCTAAGCCTCCTGGGATAGGCTCCAGGTCCCCGCGACCCTGAATACAGGATAAAAGCGGTATAGAAAGTGAATGAATGAACGATCCCCTTCATAATCACCTGCACAGTGCTTACAGCATCATCCAATAGTGCCTTTTCCTTCAAAGAAGTCTGTCTTTGCTTAGTCCAAAAATACAGCAAGAACAATATTACTAATATCATAAAACTTGTACTTGTACATAAAACTTATAATGAGGGACAGAGGAAGACAGAGACATGGGGTTCTGAATTGTGGATGAAAGTTGTCTGAAAGTGACAACTCTTTCTCACTCCTGTTGGGCACCACAGGGGTGACTCACACACCTTCCAGGATAGTGCAAAGCAAACACTGAAAAAACACATTTATTTTTTTTTTATAAATACCTTCTGCAGGAAATAATATAACATTTAAATAAAAATGTATTTAAAACTGTTTAACATAAGAGTAAAGTTAAATATAATATTCTCAAAATTGATTGCAAACATAAAAACATTTTTAATGATATTGATCAGCAGAAAACCACTATTGCATTCTGCATGATTTCTACCAAGCTAATACTCTACTGCCAACCAAGTTCAAGGTCAAGTTCAAGTAGGCTTTTATTGTCATTTCAACCATATACAGTGGAACCTCAGATTGCGAGTAACGCAAAACAAATAAAATATTTTTATTAAATTTTGACTTGAAAAACGAGCGAATCTTGGTTTACGAGTACCGAGTATCATGTATCACGCATGCGCTTCTTGTTTTGACGCTGAGCATCAGATGATCACAACTGAGCCAATGGGTTTTCTCTCTCTTGCGCTGCGGAATTGTGGGTAATCGTCTTCCCTGCTGGGTCTTAGTGCGCGCCTCTCACTGGTATAATCAACATCCGTGCACGCGTGTACTGTTTACTATAACACTATTACCACATGTGTGCGTGTAAAACATTTTATTTTGTGTTTGTAAGTGCTAGTGTACAGCGCGCGTGTACTGTTTATTATAACACACGTGTGTGCGTTTGTAAAGCACAAGCAAGTCTCATTAGAGAGGTTAAAGATCCATTTTCTCAAAGGTAAAGTGCAAGTTCGTTTGTTTGTTTTACTTTACTGCAGTGATTCCGTTAGTATGCGCTCATGCGAGTGTCATTAGCGATGTTCCTTGCAAATTTTCAGACAAAACTGTCTTTCCATTAATGTGTGTGTATGTTTGTGTAAAATTCAAATAAGAGAGAAGAAAGGTTTACTGTGTAAGATGAGAAGGGGGAGGCTGATTCCTCCTCTTACTTCACACACATACACAATCACACTCACACATACACACAGTGCCTGCGCACATAAACAGAAACATTTATCTTTCTGGATTTATTTTCACTTTTTTTTTAAAGGTAAAGTTCACGTTAATTTGTTTTATTTTTACTTAATATTTTGTGTTAATTATTTTTATGTATTTATTTCTTTGGGCTGTGGAACGAATAATTTGAGTTTCCATTATTTCTTATGGGAAAATTTACTTTGATTTACGAGTGTTTTGGAATACGAGCCCACTTCCGCAACGAATTATGCTCGTAATCCAAGGTTCCACTGTACAGTTTAGTACACAGTGAAACGAAACAACGTTCCTCCAGGACCAAGGTGCTACATACAACATAAATGAACAACATAAATTAACAAAAACTAACTAGCTAACTAAGAAACCTAATTAGCTGACTAGTTGAGACAAGACAGATTGACACGTTTTACACAAAAGAGATAAAGTTCACATGCAAATGTGCAAACAAGAGTAACAACACATCATGACACATTTCAAAACCAGTATCAAAATATAAATGCTGATAGCTTAAACCCATGTCAAAACGGGCAACATCTTAATTACAAGGAGCCAAAAGATTAAGCGGATGACTGGTTTGAGCTCTGATATTCTTCTTACTGCAACCTTCTATTGTAGAGCAGTGCAGGGGATATGTAAAATAGTTCCACTTTAACTAGTTGTGGCAGTCTAGGGGCACCAAGAGGCAGAAATGAGACTTACTTCCTGTCATGTCACCAATCATGTTTGTGTCACATTATATTAAAAATACAGATAACATAATAAAAGATAAAGGAGAATTATCTTATCTTCCAAGGGCATGTAAGTACTCTTCTCCTTACTGTACATGGGAAGATAGTGTACATGGCAGTGTGTATATCTGCATCAGTGTAATAAATGTTACTGAAAGAATTCTTTGTCTGGCTTAATGTAATGCTAGAAACTTTCTAAAATCACATCCATAAATTGGTTGTTTATAAACAAAATTCTTGGCTTATTGCTCCATATAAAAAAAAAAGAAATACTACTAATAAAAAACAGCCTTCCATAAGGTTTTAGGGCATTGGCAGCCAACTTCTAGGTACATTACCACCAGCTACTAGACTGGAGTAATGATCGACAGTTATATATGAGAGAAAAACAATCAATCAATCAATCCATCCTCATTATTATGGCAATCTCATGTAAATGTTATGTCAGGGTGCTGAAAAGTTTGCATGCAGTTGTTCCTAACATAGTTCTAAATGTTTTTTTAAGGTTTGTTTCTAAGAATAAAACTATTAGCAAACTTATGTGAGGTAAGGTTTGTCTGAGCTTCTCCAGCACTTTCCCCAGGTGGTCTTCCCAACTTAAGGAGTGGATCAAGACATCCTCCAGGTAGGCAGCAGTAGGTGCCCGAACTGAAGTACTCTACACTGCCAATGGTCTCTCTTTAATGATCTCAATAATTTCAGGACCCTAAACCTGCTCCATCAGGCCTACTCTCACCTCGACAAAGGAAAGTGTGCTGAGGATCATATTATTTGATTTCTCTAGTACTTTCAACACCATCCTCCTACCTCCTATTTAGCCCCAAGCTGACTGATATGCAGATGGGACAATGATTACAGACTACGACATATGTCAAGATAAGAGACCGCACCTCTGAGATCATAATCAGGAGTATTTTCCTCCTTCCTGTTCACTCTGTACACTTCTGACTTCAAGTACAGCTCAGAGTCATGTCAGTTCTCTAATGACACTACTATTGTGGGGTGTATCGGGAATGGACACTAGGAGGAGTATTTGTGTAGGATTTCGTGACCTGGTGGAGGTCAAATTATTTCCAGCCTCTAAGTGATAGACTTTCGTCAGACTGGGTCAACACTACTACTGGTCACTACTGAGGATGTTAACATTCTGGTGAGGAGACACATACCTAGGGCTACTGCTGGATGACAAACTGGACTGATCAGCAAAAGCAAAATATCTATACAAAAATTCAGATGTTCTTTCTGAGAAAACTGGGTTCTTTACAGCATCTGTAAAAGGCAAATGTAGGAACAGATGTTCAACCAATAGGTGGTGGCCATTATTCCCTTCTATGCTGTATTGTGTTGGGGAGGATATCTCAACAGCAGAGATGTCACACGATTAAACAAACATACAGTGTTTTAACGCCCCTTTACGGTGTCTGGGGAAGAGATTGCCGTTCTTGGTATAGAGATGGTCCCTTCACCACTACTGCTGTTACTTTTCATTGCTATATCGTAGCACATTTAAATTTGCACTAGTCGATAGATGGTTAATTAATTAATTAATGCATGCATGCATCCATCCATCTATCTGTACTGTCTGACTAGAGAACTAATGAACTAATTAGAGCCTTTGGAGCCCATAGCTAATTTCACATGCCTTAGAATAGAATCTCTTTCGGGTTTCTCAGCAGGTGGTTCACTAGCCAGAAGTGGGGCACCAGGATGAGTCAGACAGGTCTGGAGGGCAGAGGGTTCCGACTCTCCTACTACGAGAACTTGGAGAGAGATCAAGGAGACTCTGGATGGAAATAAATGTTGTCACATTGCATAAGCTTATCAAAACTATGCCACGGAGAATGCATGTTTTTTTTAAAAATCCATAATCAAAGCAAACGGAAGTCCAACAGGATATTAGTGAGTTTTACTTTTTTTTTTGGCTGGCTATTCACAATGCATTACTAAATTCAAGCTTGTAAGCATACCCAAAGTGTTTGCTAGAGTTGTTAATGCTATCTCTTCAGAGGCTCTAACACTCTTGAGACATGAGATATAATGTCCTTCAATCTAGCTGATACTATTGTTCAACTTTGCTAAAATAACTAAAAATAATAACAGATATATGGGAACTCAAAAAGATATTGTTCCTATGTTGGTAACTTTGCATAGAATCTCTCTCTCTCTCCCATTTTGGAGTTGTTTACATGTACGTACTATGCTTTTGGTCTAATGTCTGTACTTTCACAGTTGATCATGTTTTCTGAGTTTTTATTATGCTATAAACATGTATTATTATTATTTTTTAATACAGAAGCCCAGATAGCACTTTCTTTTACCCAGTTCATAGATACTGTAAATGCACATTTCTCTAGGCCATTTTTTAAAACAAAACATCTTCTGCCCATTTGCTAAATACATAAACTGCATTATAATTGGTTACAAATATTTGGTCTCTTCTATAATACTGTGTCATGAATATTTAATGATACAATATACTTCCCATCTTTTCCAACAAATCTTGCATCCAATGTTATAATTGCAGAATTTTGATGAAGAATTTAGTCTTATCTGTAATTAGTTGAATGTTCACTGTGCCTCAAATGCAAGCCAGCAACCATAGAACCTGAAGACGGGACCTTAAACATGGTGTTTTTAGCACTGTTTAGATAATATTGTGATATGATTATTTATTAAATATTACAAAGTTAAAACACCTTCAGTTGAACAAACACACCTTCAGTTTGAAAATTTTTTTTTTTTTACCCATGACTGTTGTTAATGAGGGAGTTACTTTGCCAGTGCAACCATTTGTCTAACACTTGAAGAATGCGGTGGGAGTACATTATAAAATATGATAATGATAACACGTGATCTAACTGTTAAAAAATTTGCTTTGCATATAAGGTGCTACAATACAATACACAACATACCCCAGGACACATACATCAATTAACTTTTGTACAAAAGTACAATTCTGACCAGCTCATCTGCTTAACATCTAAAATATTAAGGGATAAACGGATTTATATTTTCTTCTATCTGGGATGTTGCCATATGGAACCTAATAAATAACTTCAATAAAATCTATCGGGCTGGTTGATTAAGATGACAGATGCAAGTGCATCTATTCACGTATATAACGTTGATGTAAATCAAAGGCATGGGGGACATGGTTTTTTCTTCTTTTTAGATAGAGTAGCAGCAGCAGGCATCTAAGTTGTTGAATTGATCTGTGCCAATTAAAGTGAGCACAAGGCTGCTCCTTTAAGTGACTGCATAAAAACTCACTTGTGGAAAGTTTTAGTGAATAAAAACATTTGTGCAAAATGCCCCAGTGTTTCGAATGAATCTTGAATATAAACGCCATATCTAAGTCGTATTGCCATATATTAGTCATATATTCTATACGTCTTAAATGCAAACAAAAAAAAGTAAAGCTGCTGGCGTAAAGTGACATGAATCGTGGGTGAGGCACTGTGTAAATGCAGAATTAGTTTATTAAACATTAACTGAAAAAAAAAAAAATCAAGCGCACAGAATCTATGGCAAAGACAGATAACTATTAAAACATTAAAACTCAAGAGAAAGCAACAAATAATGAAATAGTTATAACAAATGCTTTACCTTGCAGCTGTTTTGCAACTAGAGAACACAAAGCTTTAATAAAGTACACAAATGAGGACTCCGCAATGTGAAACCAGGAAGCATGAAGTCATGTCAATATTAAAGTCCCTCAAAATCACACAATATATATTGCGAAACCAATCAATAGAAATCATGAAGCTTTTGTATTGTAATGTATCAGATTTTCCAAATATTTCAATATTCCCCACCACCATAATCAAAAATTTTAATTGAATGTTTCTTTAAAAAAAGAGAACTTGAGCTCTGGGAAGCGTTCATGTAAACTCTAATCTGAGCTGCTGTTAATTGGAAATCCAGAGGTTGGTAATTCTGAATGTATTTATCCTTGTATCCTTGACTTTGCAGCAGAAGTAATTTTTGTTCCCAGGAATAGTAAATAAATAAAAAATTACACCTAGGACATCATTAGTGGTTCTTAACCATGGTCCTGGGACACCCCCTGCTCTGCACTGTAGTATCAGCTCCCAGCACACCTGATTTAATCAGTTAATTAACAGTTAAATAATCAGTTAAATAATCAGTTAATTAACAGCCTTTTCTTAAAGTGGGTGTGAAAGCGCAGGGACAACAGATTGAAAACCACTGCACTATACCATATAGTGCAGGGTGTGATTCAAGACCAGTTACATCCAACAGGCTGTTTATGTTGGTTTCAATTAGGACATTATTGACATGCTGCTAGATAACATGCATAAAGTATTTTTTAAAAGGGAAAACCAGACAATGAAAGTAAATGTAAACAGTTTGTAAGTATTTTTCCAGGTTTTATTTAATTTTTTTCCAGTTTTATATTGTGCAGCTGCTTGTTATAACCATGCACTGAGCTGTTATAATTATCCACTATTGCTGATCAAACAGTTGCCGCATTCAAGCGGTTTACATTTTCTACACTAATCAAATGCCTGTTCACAGTTTAAGGAAATTTACACCTTATGACTTAATTGATATAAATCTAATAAGAAAAAAAGAGAAATTTGGGAATTGCAATTCCAGTCTTAACAATTCTAATCTATAATTTAACCTGGGAGTATTAATTAGCTAAACACACACTTCATTAAAGTAAACAGGGTTATAATTGTAGCAGTAAAATAGATAGGAGAACATTTTTTTTAATCCTCCCCATTTGATTGGCATGTACTGTAAATAATCACAACACAGTTAAATAAAAAATCCCACAAGCTCTTCAATACAATTAAGCACACAGCATCAGAAACATCAGAAAATGTGCAAAAAATAGCATACATTAGCATGAAGTTTGACTTTATAATTTTTTTAAGAATTAAATTATGAAGCACAGGTTAATACTGCAATAAAAGTTGCCAAGGTCCTTAATTCCACTCTTCACAAAAAAGTGCTAATGATCTACAAATCACTGTTCACATATAAATGAATAAAATTGCATAGGACATCTTGGCTGCATATTTTTGAGTGTTTTTTGTTCTTTTATCATTATTTTTAGCTCCGTGCAGTTTGTAGATCATCATTCAAGAGTAAATATTTCCCCAGACTAGCAAACTTTCTTATAAATCTACATGAAATTTTAGGGGGGAAAAAACACCATGAGTTTTAGGGATAAATGAGGGTTTGATTAACCTCAAGTGGCTTTAATAAGCTTTTTGCAGAGCTCCTTATTGTCCTCTCTCTGTGCTCTTTTTCTCCATGTCCCTTCACATTGCATCCACTTCCTGTTCATGTTGATGTTCAACAAGTTACAAATCAGCAGGCGGAATGTTCGTATGGAACTGATCCTACAAAATATTGGATAGGTACAAGTAGAGAAAGAAAGACAGAAAAACAAAGAAGGAAAAAGGTAGGGATTGAAATAAACTAATAGTTAAAAACTTTAGGATTTCAAACCTCATCAAACCTCATTTAAGTAAACAGTCAAGCACAGGCTGCATATTTTAAGGCTTTACTTATTACAAATTTTCATCCAGTAAAAATAAAAATGTAAAAGTTACTAGACCAATTCAAATTACTAGAGTCATGTTTTTATGGAATGAGCACCCTCCACTTGAACTTCAGTAAGATTTAAGAAGAAGGATGCATGTCTGAAATGGCTTATGTAGTATTCTATACACTTGTGCTAAAATATATTTATTTATACACAATACCAGTCAAAAGTTTGGACAAAAAAGTTTTTCTTTTTCTTTCAACACTGTATCAGTACTGATGATATCCAAACTATGAAAGAACATGTAGGAAATTATGTAGTAAACAAAAAAATGTTTCAACCCAGAATAGGTTTTATATTTTAGACGTAATGACAGCTTGGCACATTCATGGCATTCTCTCATCAGATTTATGAGATTTCTTTTCATTTCACAGATTAATTTTGATAGCTGTGCCTTGTCAAGAGTTAATTTGTGGTCAACAGACAATTGAGAGTCAACAGACCTATTGGTGCTACTACAATTACTGTACAGATCCATATTATGGCAAAAAACACTCAGTTAAGAGAAAAAACAGTCCATCATTATTTTAGGAAATGAAGGTCAGTCAATCCAAAAAAATCTCAGTCGAAAAAATCCAAAACACTATGATGAATCTGGCTCTCATGAGAACAATCACAGGAGAAGAAGACCAAGAGCTACTTTTGCTTCGGAGGATAAGTTTATTAGAATGACCACCTTCCAAAACTGGCAATTTACAGGACCTCAAATTAGAGCCCACCTAAATGCTGAAATGCTTCTCAGAGTTCAAGCGGCAGACATATTTCAACATCTGCTGTTCAGAGGAGTCTGCGTGAGTCAGGCCTTCATGGCTGAATTGCAGTAAAGAAACCTTTACTTCGGATGAACAACAAGCAAAAGAGATTGGCTTGGAAAACACAAGGAGGGGATCAGTGGGAAACGGTCCTTGGGTCTGATGGGTCCAAATTTAAGATATGTGGTTGTAACAATCATGTCTCTGTTAGATGTAGAGAGGTGAACAGACGGTTCCTGAATGTGCGGGTCCCACTATGAAGCATGGATGATGAAGTATAAACGTGTGGGGGTACTTTGCTGTTGACTTCGTTTAAAATGATGGCACATTTCCCAGCTTCTACCACAGCATTTTGCAGCGACATGCCATCCCAGCTGCCTTGCACTTAGTGGGATCATCATTTGTGTTCCAACAGGACTCAAACTTATACGTTCCCTTCTGAAATAGTTCTTGCAAGAACAGTATTGTCAAGTCTATTTGTAAAACCCATCAAGCACCGTGATGAAACTGGGTGTTATTGCCTTCCCAGGAAGGCAAGACCAAAACTTGAAGGAGAAGTTCATTTAAAGTTACCAGTCTCAGAAATCACCAATTAACAGCACCTGGATCTCTGGATTAGAGCCGTTATGAAGGCTTTACAGATCACGAGTAGCAGACTCAACATTAACTGTTCAAAAAAGATCATTGCATATTTTGGACACCTTCAGCATTGCTTTAAAATGTATAAATAAATAAATAAATATCAGGAACAACCAAAGAGTTAGAAATGATACCAAACTTTTGAGCGGTAGTGTATTTGTCCAAGAATGAGAGTGATGGAGTGCTGCATAAGATGACCGGGTATCTTAAAAAAGGCCATGTAATTTCTATACTTTTGGAGGGGAGTGTATATACAGTATGTTATCTCAATCCCGTTCAGCAGTTTAGTCATTAGGGTCTTTATTAGGGTGTTTAAAATCTTTTTTTGGTTAAAGTATAGTCAACCCCTACGCCTGTAATCTGTGCAGTCTGGGTCAAATTAATTTTGAAATATTCTAAAATGTCACGAATTATTGTTGTTTAGAGTGTAGAAAAGACAACTTGTTAACTATTACCCTATTCACTCTACTACTTCTACTATTACTACTGTACTATTATAATATTTACAGTTTTAATGGTTAACATTAACTGCTTATACCAGATTTGCATGCCTTAGATGTACTATGCTGCAATGCAAATATATCATTGCTTTTTATCCATATCAAAATAAAAGCAATGAATATGTATGTGTTTGCCCATGTGAGTGTAAATACAAACCTTTAGTAGAGAAAGAAGAAGCGAGCCCTCTGTGTGCTGGCGATGGCCTCAGACATATTCCTTACCTTCAGGTAGTTCACGAAACCTTTAAAGAACAGCAGGAGACCTGCAGAGGCATGCACACACCCACCCACACAAACAGTTAGGTCACAGCATGAGAAGTCCACCTCATTAAGTCTTTGTTTATATATGCAAAATTAATATGTTTAATGTTCACATTATCTGCCTACTAAAGGATAAAATAAGTAAAGAAAAAAACAAGAAACATCAACAATAAATTACCCAGAACCAGAAATATCCACCACAGCCAGTACTGTCCATTAAAGTACCCGGTGAAATAATCAGAAAACTGAAAAAACAAAAACACACCCCATCAACATTTTTACTTTCTGAAAACACCACACAGAGCAGTGCATTATGGGTAGTCAGTACAAACGATTTCTACTGTGGCTCACTGTGGGTTTCATTTGAGTATCTTTTCCTCATATATACACCAATCAGCCATAATATTACAACATACAACATTATGCAGAGTATTGTGAATTTTCCCCTTATGCCATTGGAATGCCACAGGGCATGGCTCAACAAGACATCTGAGAATGTGCTGTGGTGTCTAGGAACAGGATGTTTGCAGGGGATCCTTTGGGTGCAGTGGGTTGCGGGGTGGGGCCTCCATGGATTGATCTTCCCATGGGTGCTCGATCGGATGGGGACCTAGGGAGTTTGGAGGCTGGTTCGGCATTCTTTGGCTCTTTGCCGTGTGGGGCTCTTGCAGAGTGGACTGTGTTTTGCACTGGGTGTTCTAAGGCCTCTAGGGCACTGACAGCATTGGCTTTTCTGTGTGTTCAGACCAGACGGGCTGGCCTTTGGAACCTGCGGGTACAGGTGAGCCTTGGGTGCCCATGATCCTGTCACCAGTTTGCTGGTAATAAATGTTATTCACTTCATCTGCCACTGGTAATAATGTTATGGCTAATCCATGTATATATTACATGTATCCATGAATATATCCATGTACAAATTTAACACACAGTATAAAGGAAAAAAAGTTCAATTTAGTGTAGAATAGGCCTTACATGGCTCTTTATTAATAGTTTGTTTTCACTTTCTCATTGGTGAGAGATGTAGTGACTTGTAGAGGCTGCAGATTTTTTCTTCATGTCAATATAAACATGGTGCGTGTTTTTTTTAGCAAACTCACAAACATATGGGGTAAAACATTTTTTAAAAATGTGTGTGTGTGTGTGTGTGTGTGTGTGTGTGTGTGTTTTACCCTGACGATGAGGATCCACTTGATGAGTGACAGGCCAAATCCACAAATTGCTCCATAACGTCCGGCAATGGTGTTAGTGAGACAGAAGGACAAGCAGAAGCCAATCCAGTTAAACAGGAAGGCCACTGTACACACACACACACACACACAAAGTGAGCAAAAAATACAGCACATGCATACACCCACAAATCCACCCCAAGAGTAAGCAGATAAACATGTACACACAGACACACACACTTACTGAAAAAGGCCAGCATAAAGATGCCATCATTTCCAACACGCAGTTGATCAACATCACTGAAATCATCTCGAGGAGGAAAATCCTCATCCTAAGAGAGATAAAGACAGTAAAAGAAAGATGGGAAGAAGACAGAGAGAGAAAATATTGGGTTAAATGTGTTTTAAGTGTGAGTGTCTGTCTGTCTATCTATATGTCTGTCTGTGTGTTAGACTAGCTTGTGTCTCACTCGAGATATGCAGTCCCCAGTTGACGCTGCAAGTTCAGCTGCTTTGGCTTTCTCAACCTCATCATAGGTGGGGAGTGATGTGGCCACGCTGTAGGGGGGTGGAATGGGAAAATCCCCTTGAAACACATGCTCTGTTGACGCACACACACACACACACACACACACACACACACACACACACACACACTTTCAAGACCTGAAGTAGGTCACAGTGTTCCACAGAAAACTGTAAAGAGTCTTTTATATTCCACTGAACATTAAAAAACTCCCCGCTCACACAATACACTCCAGGAATAGGGGGAGAATTTTACTGTTCCTGAGCGTCATGTTTTATAAATTTAAAGGTCTGCAACAGTCAGCATCAAATTGTTGTGTTTACATGTTCAGAATAAGTAATTATTAAACACCTAACTCAATGTTAACACCAAATCTGTGCCTTCACCAAACGGTCAAAACAACTTAAAAACATTCCAAAACTCCCTTCTGCCAAAAAATAAATAAATAATACAATTAAATTAAATTAAATTAAATTAAATAGGGAGGTTGGCCAATGGACTAATGAAAAGGAAATAAATTGCACAGAAGTTTTGTACTCTCTGATATTAATTGACAACACCTAGAATGTCCATTCCCTTCCAAACATCTCACCTCATCTAAATTAGTTACACAGGGAACCCTCACTTCCTGATAAGTAAAAAGAAAAATGGACAAATAATAAAGTGAAATAAAATGTTTACGTTAATGTTTGTTTCCCTTCACCAACATTAGACAAGAACCAACCCTGAAATGGTCAAAACCTACACTCTTTAAAAATGTTTTTTTTTTTAATTGGAAAGTGGAAGAAAAAAAAACAAAAAAACATCTTGGCCTAAAAGGATTAAAGGATTAAATAGGATAGCAATAATGTATAGAAGAAAAAACTTCACAAGTAACGTTTTGTCACTCAGTAGCCATGTATGGTAAACGTCTTAGCATAGAAGGATAAAATTAATGTTTAATGCCATGAAAGAAGCATTTAAAGGTACAAAGGGACAAAACAATACTCTCAGCACCAAACTTCATAGTAGGTATCCTGTGAACTGTTTATTTAATCAAAAAACACAGAATTTCTTTGGACTTGTTGAATTAAGAATATATAGTAAAACCTCGGATTATGAGTAACGCGGTTTGCGAGCGTTCCGCAAGACGAGCAAAGATTTTTAATACATTTTGACTTGGAAAACGAGCAAGTCTTGGTTTACGAGTACCAAGTATCATGTATCACGCATGCGCTTCTTGTCCTGACGTGTCAAATTACGCGTGTGCACACACTTCGCAGCGCAAGAGAGAGAAAAACACACGCATTTCTGCGTGCATAAATGGAAACACTTATATGTTGGGATTTATTTTTACTTTTTTTAAAGATAAAGTGCAGGTTAATTTGTTTTATTTTTACTTTATATTGTGTGTTAATTTTTATGTATTTATTTTTTTGGGCTGCAGAACAAATAATTTGAGTTTCCATTATTTCTTATGGGAAATTTTGCTTTGATTTACGAGTGTTTTGGAATATGAGCCCGCTTCCGGAACGAATTATGCTCGTAATCCAAGGTTCCACTGTATATAATAACTGGGCAGTGTGTCAATGAGCGACCAAACCCCGATCACAAGCAGCTGATCCAACCACCACAAGCAAGCACAGTGGTGCTGAATGAATAGCACCAATTCAGCACCACCAGGCACACGTCTCGTTATTGCTTGCATGCCCCTGCCAAGGCTGGCAGAAGATGATATGCACAGACATGATAAGAAGGTATGTACAGAGACAGTTAATTTCTGTTGTTTATTTCTGAGATTCCAGGAAAAAGCTCCTGCCACCACCACCACTTCTCTCAGCTGTGGACCTGAATACACTCCTCAGAATCCCCCCAGCATAGCCTGCCAGCCATGAGCCCTGCACCCTCACATCTGAATTCATCAAAAACTAATTTACCCAAACAATCAACTAAATTTAATAAATGTTCATAAACTACATTTGTATTTGAGAGAGTCTGTATAATGTGTCGGAAGTTCTTAACCCTCAACTGCTCAGTTGTATAAATGTGACAAATGTAAGTCTCTGTACAGCTAAATGCTGTAAATAGTTTTGAGAGGATACCTGGAGTGGCTGTAGCTCCTAATGCCAAACTGGCATAAGAGGGGGGTGGAACCTCGCCATCTGGTGCCATCACAACAGGGTTGCTAGCTGCAGCAGCCTGGGAGGAAGTGGAAGGCTCTTCTGCAAGGCTTGTTTCAGAGGGGTCATCCTCGTTGTGCAACTGAAAAGAATGAAAACTATTTGAATGACATCAAGAAATTTTGAAAAGTTTTTAAGGTTTAAAAACGGTTCACATCTGGCTCTTTAGACTCTAAAAGTATAGAGAGTATAAAATAGTGTGCTAACCCTATATTTTCATAAAACACTGTGCTCTCCGGAAGCTCCCATGGGGTCAGAACTAGTACAATAGTTAGCGTTGAAGTTTACATACACTTTAGTTACATACACTGTAACTAGGAGTTAATTACAATTACTGGGATTATCTGACCTTTGCTCATCCTTTAGTGCTGCACTTATAAGGTTTGTATCTTGAGATCTGCATTAATGCTACTGTTGCTAAAAGGAACGCTCAGTGAAAAGCAGATACAGACACAAGGTTGATTTTCTAGCTCAAGGGAACACATGAAGTCTTTGCTGATAAAGTTTGTAAACAGTGTAGATCACTCTACGCTGCGAGAACTGTTACCAGAGAACCGAGGAAATAAAACACATAATACAAGAATATGTTGTCAGCCCTCCATCAGCACTTGTTGTACCGTCACTAGAGCTGACCAGTTTGTATAAAAATATTGGAATAGCTTCAACTTGTCTATTTCAATGAGAATGTAGTTTAAAAGCAATACTATGGCAATATACCACTGCACCCTATCCCTCAATATGCCTCATCATGGGTCATTAGCCTCAGCAGAGCTCAAGTAAAATACTGTGTACTGAATGTTTATGTAATACAAGTAGTATGAAACACAACCCAAGCTGACCTTTAGGACTTTATAGCCAACACGTAATGATGAAATAACGCATTGCCACAGTCCAGTACAAAACAATGTTTGTTTGATATGAGGGAATATTTTAATACATAAAAGCAAAGGTCAAGGCATAGCCTACCATTTTAAAACTAACTCACATCTACTGAGCACCCAAAACTTATTAAATATAAATTGTATTAAATTCAACATTCTTGTCGATTTTCAGAGTCCCTAACTTTAAATCAATGGTTCATTTAATCTTAGGCTCAGGGTTAACATTACAGGCGGAAGAATCCAAACTCAAATAATTAATCAGATCTGCATCCACACTCATACTGGAACCCATCCTTGTACTCTTAGCCTTATGTGATGTTAGCTCAGTGTATATTCTATAGACAGCATTCCTTCAGAATGTTGTAGTACCAACTGCCCAATGCATTATCAAAATCTGGAAGGATGCTTAACGATTAACTGTCTTCAAGAAACGTTGTTGGAGAATAAAACTATTGATTAAATATTGATCATGATCGGACTTTACAATTAGTTGATTGTAGTCTTAGCAAAGTTATGTAACAATAAAATGAAGTCAGCTGACTACCTGAATGTCGTCAATAACCAGGTGATCTCATTAATGAATTCTATCTTCCCTGATGAGTCATGTTTCAGGATTTAAAATGTTAAAAAGTGGTTATGGGAGCATTAGCAATCATTTCCACATATTAACCAGCCACCACATTGCTCACTGTACTCAGAACTCAAAAGTGGCCAAATGAAATATTACTGAGTGCAAGCTTTTTTTTTTTTTTGCCAGGCAATGTATTTTACAACTAATGAATGAAGCAAAGCAAAAATATCATGAGCAGGAACTACAGAATCGTCCTACAGCTCAAATCCTCTGAAGAATGGATTTTATGGCACTTAATCAGCGCATTTAATGTAGAGCATGAGGAGAGCAAAAGATGACAGCAGTATCATTAAAAATGAGTGCAAGGTGCTGAGAACTGAGAATGCAAAATGGTATTTATGAGCATAAAGCAGTAAAGCAAGAATGCAGAGAAACTGTAACTTGGTCCATTATTTTGTGAATCTGTTGACTGGTTAATGAAATAATGGATAATTATTTCTTATTCTGGTTGAGTACCATTTGTCACTCATTATGTGCATCTGCCATTGTCTGCCAAATCGTCCTGATGTAGTTTAGCATTTTGAAAACATTACGTTGTAAAAAAATGTGACACTGTATTCTTCTGGAACATGTTGATTTTTGGCCTGTTTTTTGACTTGTTCTCGTGCTCTATTTTGCCATTATCTGTGTAGCACAGCTAGAACATTTTATTATATTAATATATTACTTAAGACATGAGTTTAAAAGAGCCAGATTTTACATCAACAGGATTGCAGATCTTTAACTGTAAAACACACCCACCCAACCACACGGTTCCACACTTCTAAATTTCCCTCGTCACACTTTTGCATTTGATGATGACAGACTTAATGGTTTAATCAGTTTATCAGTCAGTCAGCAACACTTCTCAGAAAACTGATATGAATCTAAGAGCAACTTGTTCAAAAACGTCACTTCCACATAAGTCAAAGACACACCATTGACAGTATTTTTGACACCTCAAAATTCCACACACACAACATTTTTAAAAGCCTATTACATTAAAAAAGGGTTACCCCTAACCCCGAACCTGGAGGGAACCCCATGTAGACATGTGGGAAGAACATTCCAGTGTCAACACAGACATTAACCCAACCTGAATATTTAACCAAGAACCCATTTTTAGCAATATTTATTTTAAATTAAGATAGATCCTTTTAACTGTTTAGGGCACTGGTGGCTCAGTGGTAAATTTCTCGCCTGCCATGCGGAAGGCCAGGTTTCCACCTAATGCCCAAACTTCCACTGGATGCAGTGCTGTTCCCAAGCCCAGATAAAATAGGAGGGTTGCGCCAGGAAGTGCATCCGGTGTAAAACCTGTGCCAAGTTGTGTGTGCGGATGGACCCCTCAACGGGAACAACTAAGTGACTTACAACTACGATTGATTCTTTCAACCATATACACACTACAACACACATTACTACTGAGTAATATGGGGCCACAATTCATAAATCAAATCAAACATTAGAACAATACACAAAGTGATAAATGAGTGTTTGATTTAAAAAAAAAACCCCAATAAGATGTAAACTATTAATTAACAATGAAACCGTTGGCAAATATTATAAACTAGATCAGGTTTACTTACAATATTAATACCATATATGGTTAGTCCCCTACATATGAACATTCGAAGTATAATTTGAAGATAGGAACATGCATTTGAGCATATTCAATCGCGGAAAGTAAAGATCACCTGTCCAGCATACATTGTCACGTGTTTGCAGAGTGCATCCCAGGATGTCTGAAAGCAAGCGTAAAAGCAGTGGCAATGAAGCTGATACTGCTAAGAAGCACCAAGCAATAATGATGGAGACAAAAGTGAAAATAGCAGCTCTTTAAAGGTGAAAGCGAGGTGAAAAGATGTTGGACACTGCTCGTTTTTTTTTATTTTACATGAATTCATTGTAAAGAACAGGTCAAGATCATAGAACACGTTACTTTTATACTGTGTATAGCAGGGCATGACATTAACTTTTTTGCTCACTGGCCAATGTGGCTAGTGGATTTCCGGAGTCACTAGCCATTCAGCCTT
>JAQMYK010000010.1:17742872-17764311 GCA_030014345.1 Clarias buthupogon
TTAACTCAATATTGTGTGGCTATGATTTTTCATGCTTGTTGGATAAAGTACTCGGATGTGGAAATTATCATCATTGTGGTATTTCTTCAATACAACATGTTGTATGACTTAAGCTGAAACTGCCTTAATTGCAGCTGTTTTGCAAAATGTCCCTTTGCGCCACCTGGCGGCCATTTCACAAATTACTTTGAATTGCGACTGATTTATTTTGGCAGTTGCCGTTTGACTGCGACAGACTGCGCGGCAGTCATAGACATTCCGCTTGAGTAACCACTGTAGCAGGGTACTTATACCAGACAGTATATTTGACACTAAATCTGGTGCATTTCCATATTCGTAATAAGTTAAAAATGCAGTATTGAGTGGTGGAGTTTTGGTCCTTAATCTTTTTTTATTAGTTCTTTATCATCTCATGTCCATGCTCTGTGTTATTATATTGAAAGACAGCTAGCTTATGTCAATACACCCATCAGTGATCAATGTTGTTTATGGATTTTAGCCACCATTAAAAAGAAAGAAAAAAGAAACTTTACTATATGCTTTCGTATACTCCAGCCCGGTATACTCCAACTTCTTTTGTATAACAGAAGAATTTTCTTTTTTTTTTTAATACTTATGTTTCTCTTCTAAGTTGTCATCATCACCCCTGGGATGATTAGGGAAAAAAATTACTCCTTCTCTTTGGGACTTTTGATAAACCCTTGGCCTTCTTGACCTTTCCATGTGTTTACATAGGCATTCTCACAGCCAGTTACAAAACTTAGATTTGATTCTTATTATCTACCTCCCATAACCTGGATCTATGAGACATGGATGTTTTAAAAGAACTGCAGAAGCCACTCTCTCTCTCTCTCTCTCTCTCTCTCTCTCTCTCTCATGATGTGTTGAATATGGTGTAGATTTCCTCTGCAATTTTCCTAAATTATTTTTATTTAATTTCTAAGTCTATGAGTCATTTCAATATCACAGCAAAAGTGTTGAGATATAAAATTTCATTGTGCTATTCATGTAGTTTGGACTTCTGTGCAGTAGTACAGTACCCAACAAACTTGTGGTAGAGGAAACACAGGCCGTGCTGGATGAAAGAGAAATGGCATTTGGTGTAGAGACAATGACTCACTTTGTTCATAAGAACAAGAATCTTTTAAGCAACATAGTTTACCTTCTTTTTTTTATTTAAGCTTAGATATATTGAAAATGTCATACAGAGTTTCTGCAAGTTCTGGGTATCTAAACAGGAAATTAAAGTAACCATGGAGATTAAATTCTTATTTTAGCATGTCTTTCAGATTATCTACTGATTCAGGAAACCCAGGAAGATAAGCTACCTTTTTGTGATCAGTTACCTTTAAATAATGATAAATAAAAAGTTTATTTTAAGACTTGATACAACCCACTCAACTATTTCTTTAAGGTCGATCAAAACTTCCCATGATGGCAGAATCCTTATTTTTCTATTATGGGAGCAGTCATAGCAGAGACCAAGTTTGTGTTACCGCCAATGGTACATTTTTCAAAAGTATGTTTGTACTGTGCAATGACTTGAGGCTTATCCACCTATCTGTGTTTTTTTTTTTATTTTTTTTTATCTGGTTATTTAATCTACAGTGGGTATAGAAAAGAATTACTCAATACTCCGCTTTAAAATATTCACAATTTTGTTGCTTTGCAGTTTTAGGGTTGCAGAAGTTAAGATTTTAATTGTAATGCAAAAACACAAGCAAACACAACAGAAAGCTTTCACTAGAGTAGTCCCAAAAGGATGACATGAAGTGGTGGCAACAAAACAAAGATAACATACCAGATACGAGACAAGAACCAAACCTAGGACAAGACTTTTTATAACCTACAGTACTAATAATCAGGTCACTAATAACCTACTAATAATTTATTATTAATGAATTAGGCTCAGGTGAGTGATGCATGAAGGTGGTAATGGTGGTGTTTCTCTACAGCAGGAACTGGAGCACTTGTCAGGATAGAAGGAAATTGGATTGGACAAAAGGCCATAAAATTCTTGAGGCCCTTTGCAAAAAAGTTGTGAATGGAAAGAAGATTAACCTTTTGAAGCACACAGCAAAACTGACCACACAGTGGTTAAAGGAGAAAAAGGTGAATGTCCTTGCATGGCTTAGGCAGAGCCTATACTATACTTAAACCCTATTAAAAATCTGCAAAATGACTCAAAGGTTGCAGTCCAAATGGTTTCCATCAAATTTAACTCAACTTGAGCATTTTTGCAAAGAGGAATGGGAAAATATTGCAAAGTCTAGATGGGCCATGTGCTTTGTGTGCATTGAGAAGGTGATTAGCTTCACCTGAATGAGATTTGAGTAAATACAGCTGTATAAAATAAAAAATGTCCTCATTTCAGGCTGCAATGAGCAACATGCGAGTATTTTTTATCTTTTCTGTACCCACTGTATTAAAAAAAAATCCTTAAAAAATCAGTTATTTCATCCACCAGGATAGATCAATAGAAATAATTTCTTCAAACAAATCATACAAGATATGAGGAAAAATCATCTGATGTGGTCAAAGTACAATGATTGCTTTTGAAGAATGTGTTTGCAGTTTATACTCCAGCAACATTCAGAGGTTTCTCATCTGTGTTGAGTTTCTCTAAGAAGCCATCATGTCCTTGGATAGTTCTCAGTAGAATATGCTTCATTTCTGTAGTAACAACTTCATTTTGACTGAAAGACAAAGACAAAAATTTGAAGAACTTTACAACATTGAGGTGTTCCTAAAAATCTGTGGGAACCAAGATCATTAGCATTCACACAAAACTAACAAAATGACCAAGGGTCTCATCATACAATAGATTCCCCTCTGTTCCATAGACTTGATGTCTGCTATAAAAATTCCCAAAGAACGTTTTAGACCCAAACTGCCAAACATCAGCAGTCTTCCCAAGCAGAGCTAGCTGAATAGATTCTAAAGAAGAATCTTGGCAGGTAAACTAAGAAGAATCCAATAAATCGCAGTAATCTTCATAAATATTCATTAATGTGGATTTTTGCAAACTACAAATTTCAAGTCATCAGTAAATAGTCCTGTACATACAGACCTATGCATTCTTTTGGAATCTATAGTAAAAACGACTTTCAAAGAGAGTTGTATTAGAACAATCTAGTTTTTTTTTTTATGTCTATAGGAAACAGAAAATATCATTCAACTCAGTGCACAATTTACATTGCTTGAGCAGTTTCTAAAGAAAAAAAAGCCAGTACGTTGAGCTTCTTATAAAACACTGTGGCAGCAAGGCTGAGCAAGGGAGATTGTAAAGGATGAAGGTGGCTGCAAATATGTAATGTTTTTTACCTGTGGTTCATTATGAACATTGTTTATTGACATTCTTTTGTTTTAGCAGAGTGTTTGTGTGTATGTGTGGTTGGGTGCATGTTTGCATGGGCTTTGTTGAGAAGCAAAAATAAAAATCAATATCAACACTCACTCCTTGATTCTTATTCTTTCAGTCCTCAAAACTACATTATTGTTTACTACTACTGCTACTACTACTACTATTACTACTACTAATAATAATAAAAGCAAAAAGCTTAATTTATAGTGGCCATTTGCATTAAACATCTTCATGCAACATAAACATTTGCATGCAACATAATCAAGGATGCTCCAGTAATGGGTGTGCGCCCTAACTTTTTTCTCTCCTTGCTTACTACAACTACGCAAGCTCATTTGGCATGCTGCCTCTCTACCAGCAGGAATGTGAGGGGGCTGGTCTGCTAAGCATGACTTGGCTGGTGTTTAATAATAATAAACGTTCTCCCGTTTTTAATAAATGGGAAGTAAGGAGTGAAGAAGGAAGTCATTAATCAGAACTTTATCTTTCAGAAACTTGCTTTTGTCCTGACCATAATGCCCCCAGTTCAGACTGCAGCTGCAAATACAGAAGGGTGACAGCCATGTCAGCTTCGCTTTGGATACAACGAGTTCAACCTCTAAAAATGTTTAAATCATTTCCAACTTGTGCATGATAATTGTCTGAGAAAAATCCACAACATTGCTGCCATTGTCGGTGTGTCATACAGAACATTCCAGACAATCCTTACATGTGATGTAAAAATGTGCCATGTTGATGCCAAACGCTGGGATCAGGAAAGAATCAAAAATGTAAAGCAATTTGTTGTTAATTAGATAGTTTAAAGTCCTATCAGCAACATGAACTCCACGCTGTGAATCGACTCTCCTCCATCTGAATGATTCAGAATCATGTGCGCTCTAAAGCATCACATTCTTAAAGGGGCAGAACCCAACAGTGGTGCATGCAAAAAACTGGATGTTCTACAAAGACAAGTCTGTCACCAAGTTCTCCCCACATGTGAGTTTCTCGCCAGAAAAAACGGAGATCCAGTGCGAATCGTAGAAGGTGCTTATTAGGAATTGAAAAAGAAAGACTGCCAGGACATATTCCAGAAGTGGCAGGAATGCTGAGACAACTGTATTTTTGGTGATAGTGTGTAAACATATTTATTTAAATTACTTTCTTATAAACAGAGTTAATCTTAAAACCTTTTGCCACCACCTCTTATCATGCCCTAAATTCTGGTTTGCCGCCATCACTACCATATTGCGATAGCCACACCGGCTCTGTCATTCATAGCTGCCCCTTTAAAAGGACTGTGAGTGGGCTTCTAGCCTTTTCTTTGAACATGCACCTCCATTTCACTCCCATTTTACTGCCATCTTTCGCCAGCCTAGTGTCATCATGGCCACTGGTCGCTGCTTCTTATGCAGACATGCACATTCCTATTTTTCTTATGTTATCTCTTATTTTCTCTCCTCTAATTTTTCTCTACCAAATTATATCTAATCTTATTAATATGATCAATTCAACTGATCTGAAGTTCCAAGATCCAAAACATCTTAACTGGCTGTTTAAAAATGTTACAACATTGAATAATCATTTCAGGAGTATTTAATATATTAAAATTTTCTCTAGATTTATACATTTGAGTTTGCTAACTCAATTGCACACATGAAGTGTCATTTGAAATATCCATTGAGGAGTAGATAATAAATGTAACAATGTGACATTTCATGCATCAGTCTTATTGTATTTATAATTGCTAAGCATAGCATCTTTGGAAATGATAATGCAAAAACAAAAAAACTTGTGTGGTTAACATGCACATACAGTATGGGAATCCATGTGCTTAACTTCAGTATTTTTAAAGCAAGCATAATTACTGAGCTTCTGTGATGTTTGCATCATTTGGTTTGATGGTCATCATAAAATATATGCTTAGTCAATCTGACAAAGGCAAATAATGATCCTCTGAAACACACCACAAAAAAATCCACCTTAATAGCTGAGAGATTAAAATCTTCTATTCTTGATAACTTTTAAATGTGTACCATGTACAAAATCTGGCTTGGCATACCTACATTTTTTAAGAAAAAAAAGAAAAAAATCCTCAAAAGTTATTTGAATAGTCATTGCTTCTAGCACTCTAAAAATCTATTTATAAAATGTTGGCACTGTCATGCCATCCACATCCAAAACAGATTCATCCAAAGTTTAAAAAAAAAAAAAAAATTTACCAAGTCTATTTATTTTAATAGTCATCCAGGAGATTTTAAACCCTCATGGCATGCATACACTCTTGAAAAAAACAAGTTTATCATAGCTTCTTTGAATTACAGTTAACAGGATATGTTAAAATTGGCCCTTTACACAAAATTCCTTAAGGCTTCAACACACCATTATACTCCTTTTTAAAAAACAATCCTTGCAGGTTTCCAAAATGTGTCTGTTAATTCTCCAGCTAAAATACAATTCAAATCATGCATTATGGCAGCTTGATTTAGTGTCTCTTAGACTCCTACTGTATCTAAAATATGGCTGGGATGCTCTTATGGTGATATGCATTTTCCTTGCCAATAAGAAAGCAGAAACTGTAAACAACTGAGAAAAAAAATCCCCCATTTAACCCACTTATGTTTGGGATATTATAAGGCATTTCCACCTCATGTTCTGACAAATGAAAATATTTTTATAGTAGATTTTTTAATAGCATCACAATGACATCATTCGGGTTCAACAATGTACGTACATATGTAAAAGGCTAACTATTACCTATTACTCACTCACTCACTCACTCACTCATCGTCTATACCTCTTTATCCTGTATTCAGGGTCGTGCCGACCTGAAGCCTATCCCAGCCTATTACCCGCTTCCTTACCCATCTCTAGATCTTAAGAAACAAAAATGACTGAAGATTTAGTTCCAAATCAAAATAGTTATTTTTACATTACCAAACAGTTGAAATTGAACATATCATAGAAAAATAACAGTCTTATGTCCACACACAATCGATCTGTTACTACTAAAAATACTCTATTGCTGGATATCAGCATGATTGTGATGTGGTCAAAAGGAGGAGGGCACAGCCTGAGAGCTAAAGGCATCACAACTGTGGTGTATCCAACAGTTCCGCACAAAATTAAGTGTGATATTGCTTTTTACAACAGTTCTGCAAATATAATTATAAACAGATTATGATTTCTTTTTATATTTAACTAGTTAATACCCTTCTGTATTAAGTATTTAATACCCTTCTGTGACTGGCAGAATTAACCATCATGGGCATAGCTGGCTGCTGACCAAGAGTTTGTGTAATGACCAGGGGTGAAAGTAGTTTTAAATTCTTACTGGTACTATGCAGCCAAAAGGTGACAAGAATGAAACATGGAGGTGATGGGACATTCAGTAAATCTCATACGTTTCCCTTTATATTTTGACTTATTCCACTTCAAAATATTATCTCTGTTAACTTCTGATTCTGGGTTGAATCTAGGATTTACAATCTATTGTCACCCACATCAAGTAGTGCACTTGATCAGGGGATAGAGAGTAATTTCAGAATTCAGCCTTGTGTTAGAAGGTACAGTAATTAACTTTGTAGCTATAAATAAAAGAGCATGAGTAATTCCAATGCAATTGTTAAAGAGTCTTAGTGTTTTTCTTGCTGAAAGTGCTTCTGTACCTGGTTTTGAATTGGGTTTTCGGCAAGCAGATACTCTCTCCTCAGTATGGCTGCCTGCACAGACCTACATTCACATATGCTGGTGACTGACAGATAGTGACAGAGTGATAGAGGTAAAAATACCAGTGCTGCTGTGCTGTATAGTATATCACCACACATGGACTGTCTCTTGTCCAAACAGATTATTCAGTTGCAGCTATGATAAAATAGGCATGACATTGTAAGTGTTAAAAGTACTGCTCTCTATTTCAAACTTCCTCAGTAGATCGAATTTTCTGTGGCTCTAAATAAACGTTCACATTTCCAAAAGAAACAAATATGAATGTGACAATAGAGCTCGGGATGAACAGTGTGATTTTTTTTTTGCAGCGAGTAACTAAATTAATTACTTAACATATAGAGATTCAAGTTAACAAATATGGATAATAGAATATACAGTACACACACTTGGGAACCATTGCACATTCTGAGAACTCAGATTTTTTTTTCCCAGAAAGTAAATGTTCAATATACTAAATATTTAATATTCAAGATTCTGCAAAAAAAAATTTCTGCAGCACATTCATGCTGCAATTCTATAACATCCCAAAGGTGTTCTACTGCATTCAGATCTGCTGAGAAGGAAGGTCACTTAAGAACACTGGTCTCATAGTCATGTTCATAAAACCAGTTTAAGATGACTTTTGCGTTGTCGCATGTAAATGTTAGAAGTAGCCATTAGAAGCTGGATAAATTGTGGTAATGAAGAGACGTACATGGTCAGCAACAACACTTAAATAAACTGTGACATCTAAACAATAATTGGTTGGTACTAATAAGCCCAAAACATTTCCCCTCATCATTTCACCACCTTCACTGGCCAGGACTGCTGATACAAGGCAGACTGGGTCCTTGGATTCATGCTGTGGGTCCCAATTTCAGTCCAGCTTAAGCTGCTGGACAGATGGCCTCACATTTGTCTCTGAAAATATTCTGGTATAAAGGGCAAGTTCATTGTAGTTCTAATGACTGTGAGTTTACTAGAACCTCTTCAAAACAAGTTTGCCATTACAACTGGGTAATATACTGTGTCTGTTTTGTTGCTAAACATGCAAATGTGCATAATGACCAAACATCCACTTGGTCTCAACAGTCCCAAGAATATACTGCTCCAAAAAATATGTGTTTTGTGGAAAATGGGCTTCCTCCCTGCCACCTTTGTAATGCCATACAGTAGCCTCTCTTTCAGGCAGCACCACAGACAGCCAACTAGTTTTTATAAACAACCCAGCGCTGATTGCTAGGCAAGGCCCTCAGGCTGAGAACCATTGTAACACATGCCTTTATAAAACTGCAGCACACACATGCATAATTGCTGTGCCACTTGTCCAAGTAGCTGCATGTTTCTTAAGCTTGTGGAGTAGAAGCTAATCTAATCTGGGGAAAAGCTTGATTGATGAAACACTTTGACTGAATATTAGGTTTTGCACTGAGAAAAAGCTTTATTGAGAGAGGACTTAATAACTTTATTAAGAGAGGACTGAATATTAGGCTATTTAATGCAGTGATTCTACTCGGGAACAAGTCCTGAAGTTGGCAACGTGCATTTGGTTTTAACCCATACAGTACTTGTTCAGTTATTTTTTCCCTTGTTTGTGCAGTCAAAAACATTGAATGTGCTTGCAGAGGCTTTTGGCTTTTTTTTTTTTTTTTTACATTCAGCAGCCTTTAATTTAACTAAATTTTCTCTTATAATTATTTCTGGGATGACTGGCAGATGTCTTGAAGAGTTTTATTTGTAAATAGTTCCTCTTACTGTGTAAATATCAAATTGTTTAGAGATGATCTCAACCCTTCCTACATAAGTAAGTAACAGCTTCTCTGAGGTCATGGCAGATGTACTTTCTTGGGTATGATTTAGGTGAACACCTGAGTGCAAAAAATAAGCTGCCAAAAGTTCTGCTTTTATAGCGGTAGTTATATTTTTACATGATTAACTAATTGTCTGCACCTCATTAGTAACACCTGGTAGCTTATCATTGTTAATTACTGTGGAACTGGGAAGACAAATTTTTCTTACCATTCAGGTTTCTGAATGTTTGGTTTTGTCCATTTTTGTGGTTGTTTGTTTATTTCCAGATATAGGTGAGAACTATACAATTTTAAATTACAGTTGGTTTAATAAATAAAAGAAATGCATTAACTAAGTGTCTCAGAGTAGGGGATACTCTTAATTATCCAAAAAATATTTGAGTAATGCATTTTTGGAACTACGTTTATAAGTAGGACTAAGAACTATTTCTCAACATTCTCAAAACATGAAATCACTCCTAGCTCTCCTAGCTCCACCAAAATGTATGAGATCTCCACAGGTGTCCTAATTGGTTAGGAAATAACATTTAGACAGATAAACTTTAATTTATTATTACAGAAGTTTCATTTCTTTTTTTTTTTTTTTTTTTTTAACACCGTGTTAACGAACATTCTGTAGTAGGTGACTGCTGCTGTATGTTTTATTTAGTAACAGTGAAGATGCAGCTTTGAAACAGTGACCCAACCAGAAATGTCAGAAATAATGAATCAAACGTAGGCGCAATGAGGACACTTAGGAGAGCTCTCCAAAGTATCCTAATCGCTCCTAAGTGGCCTAAAATTCCCAGAATTTGGCCCTACTTTTAGGGGTAGGAATAAGAGCTATTTATCAAGATTTTTAAAATAGGACATCACTTCCATTTCCACCAAAATGTAGGAAAGTTCCGGGGGTGCCCTAACTGGTTAGGAGTAAATGATGAGCAAATGATGTTCAGGCAGAGATGTGCACGGAGGAGAGGCATTTTAGTAACACTGAGGGACACACAGCCTAAAAGACATGTTTGGACGAAAACCGTTTTTTTTTCTTTTTTTCTTTTAATTGCGTATGGTATGTAACTGGTCCAATAACAAACATGTTGTATGCTGTCTCCGCACATGACTGATACTGTAAGTTTTTTAGTAACAGTAAAAATGCAGCTTTGAAACAGTGATACCGTCGACAGTGTCAGAAATAATGAAAACGAAAATGAAAAACAATTAAACTCTGCTCTTACAGCATTCATGCATTTCCCCACCAAGCAGCATGAAATCAACGGGAAACAGGCTGCATTCATGGAGTTGTGGGTATCATCTATGGCACACATTAAAAGTATTATATTTTTATATACATTTCATACAGTTATATTACATTATTTGAGTGTACTCAACTGTTTATTTTAGATTCTCTGTTATAAGCAGCAATTCATCACTTCATTAACACGCTGTACCCCTGTTTTTCACACTCCTTGGGGTGTATGTGCAGCAAACTGACAGGTGCTATTGATGCTTTCACAAATTTCCCTCCACTCAGTTTTTATCATTAGAGTTACACGTAGGGCAGAACTTTACTTTAATTATTTCTTTACATTTTACTACAGTACCTCTTCCACAAGCAAAACACTCTCATCATCGCTTTAGTTTCACTATCTTTTCAAAGTCATTTTGATCAGATTATGACAGTCCTACCCAGCTTTGTTATAGGGGCTTTAGTCACAGTTGTGATTGGAACAGTATGATTAAAATAATGTTATTCAGCGAGTCACGCATCTTTAAGTTTTGTCTATGTCCTTAAAGCTTTCACACATCTGCTGCTGATTTCACTATTCCGCTTTTCCACATTTTAAAACTACAAAACACCTATTATAACATGCAGCCTACTTTGCAGCGCAGACAACAGTGTCGGAAATAAAAAATTTGACTCTCCTCTTACAGTACCACAGATCATGTGCAGTTTCATACATTTTAACACACAGCATGAAATCAACAAAAAACAACCAGCGTTTATGGAGTTGTGGGCATCATCCATGGCACAAATATTAAAACAAAAGCATTAATTCATTCATCTTCTATACCGCTTTATCCTCTATTCAGGGTAGCGGAGACCTGGAGCCCATCCCAGGAGGCCCAGGGCACAAGGCAGGGTACACCCTGGACAGGGTGCCAATCCATTAAAACAAAAGCATTTATACAGTATATACATTTAATATATTATTTATATATACTCCTCACAAAAAAGATTCCTAAATAACTTTTATTTTATTTGATCCCAATTCCGAGATGCTTTATTAATTCTGACCCAGGATTTGCTTTGGGATGAAAGCAAGCTGGTGGTGGCAGTATTATGTTCTGAGTAATGTTCAGATGAGAAATATTGGGCATTCAGGTGAATGTTTTTTAACATGTCCCACCTACCTAAACAGTGTTTCACACTGATGTTTCACACAATGTTTCAATCCAATCATTGGCCATATCATATTTGAGCAGGGTAATGCACCCTGCCACATTACAAAAATGGTTTAGAATTTTTTTGAGGAAAATGATAAAGGGTTCATGATGTTGACTTGCTCTCCAAATTCTCCTCCTCACCTCACAACTTACATGCAGTCCTCTACTGATTATGTTGGTTAATACATCTAAATTGCACTTAGGTTAGTTGCTCATTATTTGAGTTATTTACGTTACAAATAGCATTTTCAGCTCATTTGTAAACTCTTCAGACCTGCATCTTTATTGTAGTATATCATTTACAATCGATTAACTTAACTTTTCTGACCATTCATTTACACACAGTAATCCAGAATGACAATAAGTGGTTAAAAATCGATTTAAAAAGATTTAATTTATTCATTTATATGTACTTAGACCTTTGGCTAAAGGGACTCCAAATTGCACTCATTTGTTTCCCTTTTGCATTAATTATCTTTAAATCTCTCCAGAACCTGACAGTAGGCCATATGAGGTAAATTTAATGAGTTGTCGATGATTTATAAAAGCAGTTAACTGTACATATTACAGTATAACCTACAATTTACAAAGCAGGTCAAATGTCCAAGTAACTTTTGTGTAGTTGTCCAGAATCAAATTGAATATATAAAATAAATTCTGAAGCTTTGACTGTTTAAAGCACACTGTGTGTTCCATCATTCTGAAAAAAGGAGGTTGGAACTCCTTACCAAAGATGGCTGTTCAGCAAATCTAAGTGACCAATAAGCCAATAATTTTAAAAACACTTCATCTGTTAGGCTTATATGTTGTGGGTAGTCATAAACCACTCTTAAGTAAAAAAAAAAAAAAAAAAAAAAAAAGGCATATGGCAGACACATAAAGGGCTTGAGAGCAAAAGGAAATATGTTTTAGGCCCACATTTGCTACAGTCTTAGCTAATAACTTCAGAATAATTAATAGCAATCATGCTCAAAGGTTAATTTAGGACAAAAAAATATTTCTAGCTCAGAGTAGGACATAAAGTTGTTTATGAAGCTTCCTACACTTACTTTCAGTGAGGGGTAGGACTGCTCCTAGGAAAGCATTTGACGTTGCTGTTTATAACCCCCCAAGAGCCGCAAAGTAGGCTACACATTAAAGTGGGTGTTGTAGTTTTGATAACTGTTTATAGTTTTAAAATCAAAGGAAAAGCGAAATGGTAAAATCCAGACCAGTTGTGTGAAAGCTTTATGCACATTGACAAAACATATGGATGAGTGATGGACAGCATGAAGTTATCCTATTCAGACTGCTCCAATCATAAATGTTTCAAGCTTGTATAATAGAGCTGTGTAGGACTGTCATAATCTAATCAAAATGACCAAACTGAAAAGAGGATAAGACCATTTTGGTTGCGGAGGTAATAAAAACTAAGGAAATAATTAAAAGAAAATTCTCCCCTACTCTTACCTCTAAGGATAAAAAGTGAGTGCATGGTAATTTGTGAACTCCTCAATACCACCTACCATTTTCCTGCATGTATCTCAGAGGAGTGTGTAAAATGGGGGTAAATCATATTAATGAACTGATGAAGTGCTGTACAGAGATTCTCAAAAAACAATTGTGTACACTTAAATAATTTAATATGAATAAATACAATTTATATATACAAGTATTTTAATGTGTGTGCCATGGATGATGCCCACAACTCCATGAATTCAGCTACTTTTTTTATTTTATTTCACGCTGCATGAAGTGTGACAAATTATGGCTGAGACAAACACAAATCATCACTGTTTCAAAGCTGCATATTGCTTTTACTTAAATACATAAAATACCAGTCACGTGCAGAGATAGGTTCCCAAATGTTCATTAATTGACCTGTTGCATATCACACATGCTCTGCCACAAAAATTATTCCATTTTTGTCCAAACATATCTTTTATGAACTCCATGTCACTCATTGTTACCAAAACACCTCTCCTCCAAGCACGTCTCTGCCATTACGCCATTTCCTCACTATTCCTAACCAGTTATGACACCTCCAGAGCTCTCCTATATTTCCGTGAAAGTAGAAGTGAATTCCTATTGGTACATTGTTCTTACTCCTACTTCTAAGAGTAAGATAAAAATTGCATCACACACAGAATTTTTCAGGAATGATTTCCTATTCTGAGACACTTTGCTGGTATAGGCCCTGGTCTCATAAGACAAAATGGTAACTTTTGCTAGTCTGAACTTCTAGCAATACATCAGGCAAAAACAAGGTGCTGCAAATTAGTTGGATACTACCAGTTCTGTTATGAAATATGATAGTGGCAACATCACACCACTGGGATGTTTTTCAACAGCAGAACTGGAAAGGCTGTCCAAAATCATTGGATACCAAATAATAATAATAATAAAAAAAAAAAGGTCTTTAAAGACCTACGGAGTGCACACAACCAAATGACCACCTTAACAACCTGAAGTGTATAGCTAAGACAACGCTAGTGTCCTTGAGTGTCCTTAAGTAGCCTAGCTAAATCCTAGATCTTAAGATTCTAGTTCAGACACTCCCTATTAAATTCTGATCTGAGCGTGAAGATTACATAACGGCAAGAAAAAGGTGCTTCTACAAATTATATGTATATCAACTTCTGGTTTCAAATAAATTTAAAACATGGTATTATTATTATTATGATTATGATTATTATTATTATTATTATTATTATTTATAATGAAAATAAATATAAAAATATAAAAG
Organism: Clarias buthupogon; assembly: GCA_030014345.1. Classification (NCBI taxonomy): domain Eukaryota; kingdom Metazoa; phylum Chordata; class Actinopteri; order Siluriformes; family Clariidae; genus Clarias; species Clarias buthupogon. The sequence continues at coordinate 17,756,884 of JAQMYK010000010.1, forward strand.
TATTGATTAATTATTACAATTTATAACACTACAAAGGGTACAAAAACTGAAGGCAATCAAAGCTGAGTACACAAAGTTTCACCCCTAAAGGAGCCTGTATTTCAGAAATTGTGTACAGACATATATTCGAAGGCCATTTTTATTGTTTTACAATTATTAGCTTAACACACATTTGGCAATGTTAACGTGAGACATTAATATCACGAATTTATATGTAATTTTTCTAGTTTAATTTATTCAAAATAAGTGTACATTTTTGCACACAGGTTTAAGGAAAGCTTAAAGCTGCCTGGTTAGCACATTTTACATTTCCTCATTATTTGACATTATTTGCCCCGGTGACAGCATTCATAGGTAAACAAATTTCTATTAAAAACATAAAGAATTTAAAAAATAATTACTGTAATTGAAATCATGTCCTATCATGGCATTAAAATTTACAGTTTTTTTTTTACGCCTATGCTACAGTTGTTTTTAGTGGTTTAGTCAAATTGTCTTTATAATTTAAAGCAAATTTAAAATAAAATGTCTTGGTCGCAGGTGTTACTCAACCTCAACCACACTTTATTAAATGGAACAGAAGCAAGTGGAATGCATCAGCAAAGCAAACAGATGCAACCGTTGAGGACGTGAAAAATGCAACAAAGAGGAGATGTATTACAGAGACAAATAAACCAGCTTATACTGTTATTACAGTGTGTGTGCATGTGTGTTTGTATGTGTGTGTTAGTTACATTTCCATTTAGTACATTACATCTCCATTTAATTTCAAAATCTGAGGATTTTACCAACTGCACATTAAAAATAGGCACAAGAACAAAAAAAATAAATAAATGATGCCATCCCTGCTGCCGTTTTTATGTCTCCTACTTTAAAATGTTAAAATGCAGCTTTAGGATTAGATAACATCAGTGTTTCCTGAAATATCAGTCATTTTAGGCTGATAAAAAAGGTCTTTACCCACTACTATTCATAATAACACTAATAATAATAATAATAATAATAATAATTGTGTATATAAATCAGTGATGCTACACATTATTTTAATGAAAGAAAAGTATATGCTATATAATTACTAGCAAAATATTTTTTGCCTTAAAACAATTATATTAGGAATTGTATATTGCGAGCTAAGCTGATGGATGCTAATACAGTATGCTAATAGAAGCATCTGTTTACAAAATTATTTCCTTTTTTCTCTTGTTTTGTAAATAATACTTTGTCACAAATTCTAAGCTAACATTTTAACATTTTTATAATGACTCTGTTGGTGTTATATTTAAATGTGTGAATAAAGATGTTTTTGTATAACCTAATCTAAGATCAGAGTTTTATTTTTATTACTATCATCATTATATATATAATGATCAGCCATAACATTATGACGACCTGCCTAATATTGAGTTTAGTCAGTTAGTCTGTGTGTTCTTTTGCCACAATAACAGTGATGCACTGTGTGTTCTGACACCTTTCTATCACAACCAGCATTAACATTTTCCTCAGTTTCACCTACATTAAAGCTTCTATTGGATCCTACAAACTGGAATTAGTCTGACCCAGTCATCATGATTTGGCCCTTGCCAAAGTCACTCAAATCCTTATGCTTGCCCATTTTTTCTGCTTCCAACACATTCATTTCAGGAAAGAAGGTTCACTTGCTACCTAACTGGGTCGGAGCGACTCCATAACTACAGCTCTTGTGGAATGTTCATGTTCTGCAATGGTCAAGCTGATTAAAACAGGTGAGAACAGGCAACAGGGGCATCGGTGGCCAAGGCTCACTGATGCACATGGGGAGTGAAGACTGGCCCATGTAGTCCAAATCAATAGAAGAGCTACTTTTGCTCAAATTGAGAAAAAGGTTAATGCTGGTTAAAACAGAAAGGTGTCACCACAAACACAATACGGCCTTACTGTTTTGTGGCAGGAGGGGAGGTACTTAATATTAGGCCGGTGGTCATAATGTTATGGATGATCTCTGTGTGTGTGTGTGTGTGTGTGTGTGTGTGTGTGTGTGTGTGTGTATAATATTAAATAATATGTTAATAATAATAATAATAATAATAATAATAATAATAAAGTGGAATAAACATTAAAATCAAAGGTTATCTATAAAAAAGTCAATTCTAACCAGAGTAGCTCGATACAGATATACAAGTTCAACTCTGTCAGCTTTATTGGGTTGAGATGCAACAGCAACACCTAGAGGCAGGAGGCCTTTGATTGGAGACGAGATATTTACATGGCTCGCTTTTTCACAGTAACAATGTCCCCCCAAAAAAGGGAAAGGAAAAAAAGCCATTTTTCCCTTTTGAATGATAAATAAACGGCTTTACAAAAGCTCACAAGAATTAAAGATTGAATTGAGTCATATGCCCCATAAAAATCTAATCTACTTCCATATTACACATACCAAAATAAAAATGAAAATATGCAGTTAGAAAACCATCCACGGCTCATTGTTTGTTTAAGAGCCTCACAAAGGATCACAAATTAAATTTTAGCTACATTAGGTAAAATTAACAAACAAAAAAATTATAAGCACATTGCATTATAACACATTACACTCATAAAGAGATTAAAATATAAATAATGATTTAAAAAAAGAAAAGTAGCCTACATGCATTAGTACATCTCTGTTCTCCATTTGTCCCCATAGCATTGCTTTTTTCCAGAAATAAACAACAAATACAAACTGTAACTGCGTTAATGGTTTGTTCCACAAAAAATAAAGATATGGCACTTTTTTTTATATATATATTCATAAATCATTTTATGTTTAATATACAGTCATCATTAAAAAAAAAAAAAAAAAAAAAAACTGTGGAGTCAGCATGTTTGTTGTTGTCTGGTTCCCGGCACTCGGGAGCTGAACCCATGCGGATTGGATCATGCAGGTATGTTACAAGTTACTATTTACATTACATTCATGCTCTCCTTATCCCATCGTGCAATATTTCCACTTCCTCAGGTAAGCAGTCTAATGATTGCAACATCAAAGACAGAAAGAGAAAAAGAGAGACAGACGGAGAGAAGGAGAGAGAGAGTAAGGGGGGCAGGGCTAAAGGGAAAAAAAAGAGGTAAATATTTTACAACAGCATCCATAACGGTGGCTCATGAATATTTATAGTGAACCAAAGCGAAGAAAAAATAGGGTATTTCCCAATAGAGTAAGTAAGAAAGCGCCACCATGATGCATTTTTTTTTCACTCAAGTGCTTTGATGAATGTCTAAGTGCCTTATTTATCAGAGAGCGAGTGAGCACCGCAGTCGTAGCTCCTGTGATCAGCATGATAAGCAGCGCCGTGCCAATAAGATGAGTCACAAACTGTCTGCAAAGAGTTGATCTCGGATGCTGAGGAGTTCCCGTCTCTCCGTTTGGACCTTTTACGGTGACGCAGGACAAAAACGAGCATCCCAACAACAGTGAAAGCAGAAGTGACAAACACAAGCAGCAATCCAGGCACAAGGACTGAAATTGAGACTCGGCTTGGCTCTGGGTATGTTCCAGGATGTGTCCCTGTGTCAGAATCCATACCAGTGGTACCATTTTTAGATGCCAATGTCGGTGAAACCTGTTCGAAAAGTTCTGGGCATATTAGGTCGATTCGGATCCGACGGAAATCCTGCTTCCAGAACTCCTCTGGTGACTCACATTTTAGGTCACTCACAATTACATCAGGTGCCATTTTTTCGGCCCACTGTTTCAGTGGCACAATGCTGCATGTGCAATCCCACGGGTTCCCATGCAAATCGATTTGGATAATTGAGCTGAGCTGATCCAGGACACCGCTTAAGGGAAGATGGGTGAAATAATTGTTATGTAGGCCTATTTTGGACAACGAGATGCCCAAAAAGACATCCGCAGGCAGCGACTTTAACAAATTGTTGTTAAGGAACAGCACCCGCAGGTTAGGCATTGGACTAAAAGCTCCAGCTATGATGAGCTGGATGTCATTATATTCCAAACTGAGATATTCAAGGTTTTGGAGTCCCACAAACATCTCCGCCATGACAGTATCGAGATAGTTCTTGTCCATGTAAAGCCACCGCAACTCACTCAAGTTTTGGAAAGTGCCATTCTCAATAGTTTTTATGTTGTTTCCACCTAAATCAAGCAGGTTCAGATTTGTGTAACCCCGAAACTGGTTTCTTTTCACTGCATGGATATTGTTATCACGTAGATTTAACTCATGTGCACCAAGTGGTTTGGGTCTCAGATTGAGCACGCTCTCCAAATTTTTACCTTCGCAGTTCACCCCAAGTCCCTGACTAGCCCCAACTGGCTTGCAAATGCATGTTTGGGGACAATTAACATCAATTGTGCCTGATGCTATTGCTGTTGGTGTCTTTAGCTGCCAGTTTTCCCTTGCTTTGGGGCGGCCTTTGTTGTTCTGAGCATTTTTCTCTGTCACTCCAGCTATTTTGGATGTTGTGGATGTAGGAGAAGGAAGAGAATCCAATTCTGAGGTCTCGTCCTGAGTGGGAGGTGCGGCCAAACTGGAATCAGCACCATCTTTGGAAGGGCAGAGTTCGGATTCAGCTGTCTCGTTGAGTTCATTGCCCTGGAGACGCGCAGGTGCTTCACAAACCACCCGGCCGACAAGTGCCCGTTGTGGGATGTTTTCAAGCCACTGCTTTAAGGAAAGAAGGTCACAATTGCAGTCCCATGGGTTGTCCTCCAACAAAACCTCCACTATGCCCGGAATTTGTTCCAAGACCCCTTCATAAGGCAACGTCTTTATCCGGTTCCCACGCAAGTCAAGATGCGTTATAGGAACGTGCTGGAAAATGTTAGTGGGAAGTGCACTAATGAGATTATCATTCAGAATTAAGACCTCTAGTTTACTCAAATCCCTAAAAACAGTGGGATCAATGTCTCTTAAAAGGTTAAAATCAGCTTGGAGATACTCCAAATCATCCAAACCAAGAAAAGTGTTCTTTTTAAAAGACCGGATCTTGTTATTGTTTATATGTAGACGCTTGACCAGCTGCAGGCCAAGGAAGGCGCCGGGGACGATGTCGTGCAAGCCGTTGTTCTCTAAATGCAAGCTGACTGCATTGTAGAAGTTGGCGAACTCATTGGGAAACAGTCTGGACAGGGAATTCCCATGCAGCAGCAAGTGATAAAACTGCGAGCTTGGACCAGTCAAGTGCTGCAGGTTGCTGAAGCCGCGCTTTTCGCAGTCGATGTGCAAATCACCCTCTATCGCACTGCACGAGCAGATCTCCTCCTTGCACACGTCGCTCGTACTGTTCCCGAGAGCTGCACAAAGAGCCGCCTTCAGCAACACAATCCACAGCAGCATTTTTTCAATGCCGACGATTCATTCCCGTGATCCAAGACATGAAAATGGACAGATTATGGACGTCTGCGCTCCTCCAGACGTAAACTGACAGAAACATTGATCATCAGGCTGCAAAAAACATAAGGAGTTTTCATGTTTACATCCATGTCATTCAATTCTGCTTAAAAGATAGTTTATCCATTACCTTATTAAAAAAAAAAGCAATCTTCATCATCATCAGCAACACCATCGTTTCATCATCATCATCATCATCATCATCACCATCATCATCATCTTTGATATGTCAGATTACAGTTTGAGATGAATCTTACCAGATAAGTGACCTTGTGCATCCCCCCCTTCAAAAAAAAAAAAAAAAAAAAAAAATCCTGATTTATTGTAGATTTTGTTATTCCTCACGGAAAGAAGGGACCTGTCCGTTCTCCCTTGGTTCTGAAATCCCAATGCATCGCCACAGAGAGAACAAATGAAGACATAGAAGGGGGGAAAAAGAATAATGAAGACAATAAAAGAGATAGAATGATGAATTAATCCGCAATTCTCACATCCTCACATTCCATCCTGCTGCTTCTTCTCGGCACTCCGCCGCTTTTTCAGCATTTCTAAAGCAACGCTGGTTGCTGCGTCTAACCCCCTCTGCCGAGCTGCAGTGGAAACAATCCATCTGTGTGACGGGGATTTTTTTTTCTTTCCTTCTTCTTCTTCTTTTAATCGATCCACAAAATCCGATGTTAAAAATGAAAAGCAATAAAGTGAAAGGAAAAAATAACAGCCTTTCGGGCTATGTCCGTGCTTGGACGGGCTTCAGATCGTCGTTTGTGAACCGCATCGCGCATTGTGCATTTCTCAGAACTGTTTTATACTCCACAAAGACCAAGAAAACATCGCTTGCATCCTCAAACTAATCATTTCCTGCTTGTTGGCTTGAAGATATATATATATTTTTTAAGAAGAGCGATTATTCCCATGTTCGGAGAAGAGCGAAGAAAGGCGAGCATGCACTGCGCCTGCTCGGGGATACAGGTGTGTGTGCGTGTCTGTGTGTGTGTGTGTAGAGAGAGAGAGAAAGAGAGAGAGAGAGAGCTGGGGAGCCGCAGTTGAATGCGGTAAAATAATCAACTACACAACGCGCGCGACATCACATCCCTTTTTTGTTATTTTGCAGAGATTCATGTCGTGCTAAAAGGATATAAATGGACAGAAATGGACACACTGCTGCATCACGTATTACGAAAACTGTACGAAGTGTGTGTGTGTGTGTGTGTCTGTTTAAGGAAAGAAAAATGCATCCTCTATGCATGCAGTCACGCATCTAAACTCTCCGTATTTTTGTGCTCCTTTCCTTTTAAAAGCGCTTGAACAATTATTCCTGATAATCATGTCGTATTTGTATTAGTAGTAGTCCATAATTTGTCATTTCTGTTTTTTTTTCTTCTTCCTACTCTCGTCTCTCGCGTTTCATCTCGACGACTGCTGCGTTTCCTTTCTCTCCTCCTTTCTTCGTTTTCCTCTCTGATGTCGAAGTCTGAATATGAGCTCTGATTTGGATTCAAATGCCACAAACTCATTAGCTGTGCATCAATATGCGGGACTGATGGGTGACATCCTGTTTCACTCGTTCACCGCAGTGCCGTTTAAACTTCATCAATCACTTTAATTAGGGGAAGAAGGGAGGAAAAGGCGGGAATAGGATTTTTTTTTGGGGAGGGGTGCAGCAGCAGCAGCAACTGGTTTCTTTAATAAAAGATGAATGTTTATTTGATTAAAGAGAAATCTGTTCAAGCTGAGTATTTCGTAATCAAAAAGCAGCTTCAGCCTGAGTGACCTAAATTACACTGAAGGCATGAGTAGATGAATTAATGAATGAATGAATACATGTGCAAATGAATACATAAGTAAATGAATATTGAAATAAATATGAATTGAATAAATACTGTTCGTAAATAAAAAATAAATAGGATGAGGAAGTGGTTAAAGTACAAATTCATAATTCTATAAAACTTTCACTGACATCTGACTAACATGGCATCAATGACAAGCATTAAAATGGTTTAGATCATACCTGTCTGATCGATACCATTTTGTAGATCTGAATGGAGAACCGTCTGGTGTAATGCCA
>JAQMYK010000010.1:17815362-17825589 GCA_030014345.1 Clarias buthupogon
TCATGAGAGAATTGAATGAAAACTCCATATATATTGAATGAAAAGTCTGAATATATTGAATGGATTCTGAATATATTTATATATAAATTATACTTTATATAAATATATATACTTAAATGTATACTTTATTTATAAGTTTCTAGCTTAAATGTTTTGTTGTGCAGAATTGTAATAATTAAAATGCATCGCCATTTAAAGATAGTACAGTACATAGGTATAAGGATAACAAATGCATGTGATAGTGTAGTTCATTTGTGTTCTGCCCTAAAACAAGGGTCTATTGTTATTTGTAATTTTAAGAGGTTATTAGGCAAGATATATTGTTGCTTATATTTTTCAGTTGGTCATAGTGTTCCTTAATAAACCATGTAGGTAAGTTGAATAGATTAATAACCTAAAGACAATACTGAACTGCAATATCATCAAAAACATAAACAGAAAACAGTTCTGTATGGTTGAAAGTTCTGTATGCTAATGCAAGGTAATGACATATAGCCAATGTGTATTTTATACAGACACTAGAAATGAGACAAAACTATCAGGAAAATTAATGTTTTATTTGAGATTTACCTGAGATTTGCCTATCTCCGTCACTTCACCCTTATCCCCCAAGCATAGCGAAAAAAGGATATCAATATTCCAGATCCTTTCTTCAATTTCATTTTATTACTTTCTGTTTGCTCTGTGAAAACATGGATATTTTTAGATTTCCATTGCCTGAGGACAAATACTTTGGCTTAATATAACACTTCATTATGCATGAGACAATCAAGGCTGAGTTTCATCCAGGACAGGAGATGTTGATTAAACTTTGTTAAGGAAACCATCAATTTTGCTATAAATTGCTTGGAACTAAATGTCTTTTTTACTAATGCTGTTTCACATGTCCCTGTGACAGAAGTGCACAAACCCAAATCACCATATGCCATCAATTAATTAATACTGGAGCCTGAGATAAAGGACAGGGTACACTAAGACTGCTTTTTTTTTTTTTTGCACCGCGACCTTCAATGTAAGACCAGCCTTATATGACTTGAACTCGAATAAGATCCATTTCCAATATATAAATAAAAAAATAGAAATCATCTTTCTATACAATGATTTTATTAGTAATTTGTACTCAAGTTATGATTTACATTTCATGATACAGAGTCCAGCATGTCTCAGCATTTTTCATCTCTAGTTGTCTATAAATCTCAAATAAAGCCTCATTCGCATTGGGATTAGTATTACCTGAGGACCTCTAATCATTTGTAACAGTTGCCTGCGGTTGTTTATAATCTTAATCCCATGTGAATCGGCCATGTCTGTAATTTGTAAAGTAAAGTAAAGTAAAGTAAAAATTCTCCCGCAAATTACCTACCATATTTTGCCAAAAAAGGCGCTCCTGTATTATTACAGGTCCCATGTTAGTCCCATGTTAATCAGCATATCTGTGATTTGGCCAGGATTTGGAGGGTTGTATATAATTGTATAATTATTTTTGGTTGCTGGGTCATATCGCTATACGCTGTAAAAAAAAAAATTCCAACTATATAAATGTTAAATTAATTAATATTGTATTGTTGGCCCAACTTCTTACAGTGGTATTTGTTGAGACAACAGGTTACTTTGTGTTCTTGAAAACACACTGAATAAACAAAAAATTCAAGTTGAGCCAGCAATTTACCTTCACTGAGATGCAATCATGTGATCTTATAAAAACACTCACGTCCATCAACACCCCTCTCCCTCCTTGCTGGACTAAGGCTATCAAACTGCACAAAGAGGTGAAGATGTTCATTTTGTGGACTCTATTCTGGGTATGTCTTTTATTTATTTATTTTTTTTAATTAAATATGTTTCAGTCAGCTTACAGGTATTAGTGCTATATACGTTAGGCCGGTTTGTTTACACTCATCGCTGTACTGAGGCATCCTGGCCAATCGCACAGCTAACAAAACTCCGAGAAAAACCCAGTTAGTTAGCAGTTAAGAAGTAGCGACGCTTCAGTACTCAGTAAATTAAGGGATGTAAAAATGTTTGTGTTTGCTTGGCTTCAGAGTCGCTAATGCTCATCTACGAGTGTTATATCAGTTAACTTATCTGCATGAAAAGCGAATTAATTATATACCCGGTTATTTTAAAATATCACTCCACAGTTACTCCTGAAAATATCAAACCCTTTTGAATATGGAGTGATGTGTAGCTTTAACATTATAATTCCAGATACAGAGTTTTACACTCTCTAGTGGTATATATCCTTATTAAAATCTTTTATTTTTATCATATCTAGACATGAAGTGATGGATGGCCTTTTGGAGCTACTGGAGGAGTGCGAACAAGCTGAGGAAGTTGCTGTGGTGTTGAAGAGGACTGTAGTCCTTGATGGCCTGCGTGACTATGCAGCAGCTTTAGGAGTGATGTTTGGTCAGGTCTGTGCTCTGAACATTGAATTCCAACAGGACTGGACGTACACCTATGAAGCCATCCAAACGATTTCTATTGGACTTGGAGAGACACACTCCCCTCAGATTCAGATGCTGAGAAACAAACTCTTGTCGCCATGGACTCTTTTTTTTTTTTGTCTGACACATTGGGAAACAATGTTAATGATATTGTAATATGAAAGAATCCTCAATCTCAGAATCTATATTTTCATGTTTTATCACTGTTTTAACTTTGACTAGTTTTGGAAAAATAAAGTCACAATTTTTTTTTTTAAGTAATGTTTGTGCGTTTTAATTGTTGAGGTTAGCTTGTTTTTACACAAAAACAATCACTTGAACCGACTACATCAATTGGCTAAAATGGGGGACAGTTGGTCTAAGCCAACCCTAGAGAAATATAAATAATTGAGCCCACAACCAGTAATACTTAAGCTGACTTAAATATCTGAATTAAGTTGAGTCAACTTCAGATTTGGAACTGGGTGCACGTTGTGTCAACTACTGTACACCGCAATTTAAAAATTTAGTTTGGCCACCATTTTCCTCTAAAAGTTGAGTGAACCTAAAAAAGCTGTGCAACTTGTTGTACACCATACAACAATACAATGTGCAGAAAGAGAAATCCATCAGAAGAGCAAAAGCAAAAAGAATGATTAGATGGAGATGGATGACATGTATAGCAGCATGCGGTAAGGAACGTAAGTCAATAAATTTGATTAAAATGGCTTATCCCATGCAAATGCACCACATGAAATTCAGAAGTGGGGGGTAATTTGACACAAGGTCCCTAGCTAATACTAAGCCTGTGCAAATAGTGATTAAGATTGTGTGCTATGAAAAAACAAGCATAAAATGTGATTTACCTTTAAAAATATGCATTAATCAAGCTATATTAATTTTTAAATCATTTTCAAGTTTTTGTCTAGAAATCTGTGCCTTTTGATTGTATTTATCAGACCTACAAAAAAAAGAAAAACCGCTGTGAAACTGAAGCAGCATGAAATTCAGAGCACGTTGGGGAATATGCATTTGTAACAGAAGCATGTCAGCTATTGAAATCATGATCATCTGCAGCAGTCAAGCATGACTAACAAGATTAGCCGGACACTTTTGTATTTTCACCTCAAAATCCCCTGCTGGCTGTAATGTGCCATGTTGTTTATTATTGGAACACACTCTCGTGACTTTAAATGAGGAAAACGTGTTGCAGCTGCATCTGGTGTCTAATATTCTGATTGGTTAACATGAGTCAGCAAGGCAAGGTTACTGTTTAGCTTTCATCAGAACCTAATGCATATCAAATGCACCAAGGTTTATTGCTGCATAAATGAATATATTGTGCATGACTTAAAGAAATTTCAGCTGTATTTTGCTGTATGGAATTAAATGTTAAATATTTGCAGAGCTCCATTACCTTCATTATTCATTAAAAAAATTGCAGTAAAATATCTGCAGCTGCTGTGTTTAAATAAATTATGGCTTTACATCCACTGCTGAAGTCATTGACCTTGAGTCATGTTTCATAAGAAACAACATTTCTTTTCCATATACCAACCCCTGAAGGCTGTTCAGGCTGTAGAACAATAAAGACTAAAGGACACGGATGTGTGCAAAGAAAATAAATGTATTGTTCAAGTTAAACCTTAACCTGTATTACAGCAACATCCTGGTCAAAATCTGTAATACAGTTTCTGGTTTTCTACCTTTCATAAAGGTTGTGGAATACAACATGCTGCATGTTATAGCTCTGGAAAAACACTACTGAGAAAACAAAAGAAAGAACACAGGCCATTAAACATTTAAATCACAGTAAGAGTCAAGCTCATATACAATACCTAGTTTTGTAACTCCATTCTGTCTGTTCTTCAACTTATTCTACTATTTTCATTTATCCATAAATCTAGCCATCACCAACGTTCTTTAAAATTAGTTAAAGGCTTTCATGGTTTCCAGGAACAGTGGGCAAGCATATTTGGTTTGTCTGGCAGAATTCTCCCCTTCATCTGTAGAACTGTCTTTCTTTTTCTTTCTGTAGAATCTCCTTTAACAAGTCCTAGTTGTCTGCCACCACCTTGTTTGCTCTCCTGAAAAGAGTCCTGACCATTTGTGTTGCAGATGGTGATTAGTATTCAAATTAGGTTCTGCTGTGTGGGTAACAATAAACCTGGTTCTTATGAGAAAACCATTATAATATTCAGTACCACAAATGTCCAAGAAGCAGAGCAATCTATCTCCCTCTACTTTCATCATGAAATTGATTTGGTTGTCTAACAATAATCAGCAAGCTTCTGAATAGCATACTTGAGCTAGGTGATGGTGCACATCATCTTAAGCAAAATAGGTGGTCTTCATGCAAAACTCCAGTATAGTAATGATTTGGTCTGTTGTCAGTTCACATGTATTATTAACAGGGCTTCAACCTGTTCTGGGTGACATCCACTGCATCCTCAACCAGGATGCTTGTAAACAGAACCAACTTTCTAGCAGGTGGAACTCAGAAGTCCTTGATCAACCCCAAAAAGGATTTTCTGTTCTTGACTGATTCTTGATACATGATACAATAGGATGCAGTGGAGCTTCTTTTTTATTGATTTTTGGAAAGCCACAAGACTCTCTGGGAAATAAATGTATATGTTGGAAAATGTCTGTCACATATCCACTCAATTTAATTCAGTTAAATTTAATTACTTTAAATAAATTCAATTTCATTCAATTTTATTTGTGTAGTGCTTTCGATAATGGATGTAGTCACAAAGCAACTTTACAGGAAAACCAATCAGCATATTAAAAAAATAAAGGAATAAAAGAAATGTCCCTAATGAACAAGCTGGAGGTGACAGTGGCAAGGAAAAACTTTCTGGTATGACATGAGGAAGAAATCTTGAGAGGAACCAGACTCAAAAAGAAAACCCATCCTCATTTGGTTGACACCTGATAGCGAGACCATAAATAGATCCCTTCTAGTGTGTGCTATGAGGTTTGAAAGTGGATTTGTTAAACTTGTTGAGGTTACCAAATGTTCACTCATGAAAACTTGGGAACAAAACTGTGGTTTATTCAAGCGATTGCTGTATTAAGCCATTACTGAAACTGTTTGTATCAAATGCATCCATGCCACCTTTGTGGTTATTAAGTGGAACTGTGCTCAGATATCACATGGGTCTTCGAACACACCAAATGGGGCCATCCTGAGCAGAAGATAGTGGTCTCTATGTAATGAGAACTCCAACTAGAACTGGGGCACCAGGACACATCAAACAGGTAGAGAAAGAGAGAGAGAGAATTAGGTATACTCACTGTCATCTAATGTATTAAAAACTAAGAACATTTTGTACAGAGTGCAAGCAGCGACTCCAGCAGGCCTAGCTTTAACAGAATAACTACAAGGGGAACCACAGAAGGAAACACAGGTAGAGTATCTGTGCTGACTGGGAAATAAGGCAACCAATCACTTCACTTAGTTTCCACTTGTAAACAGTTTCTATTACTACTCTAATTTTCCCTTAACCTGCTGTGAGTTTCATCAGCTCAGTATTCTTGTACAATTTACTAAATTCTTTGAATTTACCCTGTTATGTTAGATTCAAATACTTTACTGCCTGTACTTCTTCACTAGGTGCTTTTTCTTCTGGAAAATCTTTGCATGCAATTTCTGTAAATCATCAGTTGGCAGGACTGAGGAGTGACCGGTAAATTAAAGTCTAGCTCAAAGAGGCTTCCATGGCTGGATCAAGCGGTTCTGATGTTCTGATGGTGAAATTCACCATTTCACTATGCATCTACGCACATTTAATCAATTTATTTTTATCTTATTATATTTACTTATTTTATTTTACTTCGTTTATCTTTGTTTCTTTTTGTATACATTGGAAGATCACTGCTGCTAATGCAGAGTTATGTCTGCAGGTGCCGTTTCTGCTTCAGTCTTTGTGTGCCAGTCACATGTCTCCTTGAGGTGGTCAGATGACTTGCTGAAGGTTGCTGAAACATTGTAAGTTTCACTTTGATCTTGTGTTTAAATCCAGAATCCAAAGGCCTTTTTGACCTTCATTTTTTTGGCCTTTTGACCAATTTAAAATGTTCACGTAGGTGTTTTTTGTCAAAGTAACAACTACATGAATGCCAGAACCCAAGGTTTTTCATTGCCTAGAGCATCACTCTCGCTTCACCAGTTTGCCTTGTTCCCATAGTGCACCTTGGTGCCATTTCTTTCCCAAGTACTGTAATTGAGACACTCACAAACAATTACTCTGATCCACTTATGATGGTTATATGCTTTCGGTAGTGGAGAGAAGTCAGCATGAGCACTTAAAATGGTCAAGATATCGTACACTTTGTGTTCTGACACCGTTCTATCATAGCTAGAGTTAACCTTTTCAGCAACTTGTGCTACACGAGCTGTTCTGTGAGGTCAGACCAGACTGCTTAAACTTTCTCCCCACATGTTTCGTGAGCATTGGGTGTCCATGACCCTGTTGCTGGGATGGTTTGTGTTTCCTTTGACCACTTTCCATAGATACTAACCACTGCATACTGGGAACACCCAACAAAAGCTTGTCTTAGAGCTTCTCTGACCCAGTCAACACAAATTGGCACTTGTTGTGGTTATTAGATCTATACACTTGTCCCTTTTTCCTGTTTAAAAAGCATCAGTTTTGAGAACTACCCATTTACTTGCTGCCTAACATATACCCCTATGCAATAGCATAATAAATAAATGCTGAAGTTCTTGCCCCTGAGAAGCTTTGCCAACCTTTCAGTTTCTGCTTTTTCTTTTCTTTTTTTTAGCAGTAGCAGCAGCATATTGTAGTCAGAAGCAGCAAAACATGTAAAATCTTGTTTAACAGATTTGGTACTACAGGGACAGAGCAAGAGACACAGAGCGGGATGTGGTTCTGCATACAAAACATAATAACATGTAGTGCATTTGCAATTTACCTAGACAAGAATTTAACAAGGTGAGAATGTTTTAGAAAATAAAATATATAAATCCTTGCCTTAAACAGACATTCACATAGGCTTGTTAAGTCCAAATAGTTTGGAAATAAGAACATTATGTATGTTTATAATATTAACTTATTAATATTATCTGTGTATGTTTATGATATTATATCATAATGGAGCTTGATGTAATAGGACATGAGTCAATTATCATGAGTTTTAGTGTATTTTAAATGATCATGATATTAAGTGTGTTCTACTAAGGACATTCAAGTCAAACTGGGACTTAATTAATTAAATCAAAGCTAAGGCAAAAGGCTAGCCCACCGGAGCACACCTCCTCAGCACTTCACGTGTCCAACAGGTTTGCTTTCCTTAGTGATGCATCCGTGAAAAACCTGAAGGAGCTCTGGTCATAGGAGACCCTATACTGAGGCACATGGAATTAGCTAGGCCTTTAGGGGCGCCAGCGGCAGTGGTTAGGTGTATCCCAGAGCCAGAGCAGCGGACATAGCAGGTAATCTTAGGGCTTTAGGCCAGCATAGGTTCTCAAATATAGTCATACATGCTGGAGCTAATGGTATATGCTTTTGCCAGTTAGTGGTTAGTAAGCATAACTTTACAGAAGTGTTTAAATTAGCAAAGGCAGTAGGTCTGATGCAGTAGTATTCTCTGGCCCATCCCAATGCAAAACAATTCCCAGTCAATTGCTAAAAGCGCTATACAAATAAAATTGAATTGAACTGAATTTAATAAAAAATTTCCATAGCATTCAATAATATTTACTGATAATTTTCAGTAAATCTTTATTTGCACGCTGCTGGGCTGTAAATGAATGTGAAAAGACTCAGCTCTAAGTTCAGGTATTTTACATGCCTTCATCTTAGACTGCTGCCCTATCTGCCAAACTTTTCAAAAAAGCTTGTAGTAAGAATCTGAAAATATGGTGTTTTGTATGGAGTTTAATCATACACAAAACAATGTATTATTATTTATATTCATAAGAACACTCAGGGGTTAATTGATTAAGACAGAATAAAACAAAACACATGCAAAATTATGTGAAATGCAGCAGTCATGCAGAAGCCGTGGAACTAAGTCTCTATCTTATAGATAGAGACGAGGGATCCTAAATACACTCGTACTGCCAAAGCTCAGAATCAAGTCACATACACTGAATGTTATTTTGACGCAGAATCAAATAGCAAGATATATAAATAGATTGTGACACTAGCGATGAAAACTATTGGAAAAGAAGGAAAGCAAAAAAACTAAAGTACTACTACTACTACTACTACTACTACTACTACTAATAATAATAATAATAATAGGTAAAGAAAGTACAACAGCAACAACAGGCAAGAATTATTATTGATACAGAAAAAGGGGAGAAGAAAAAAGGAAAAAGATATTGAATATACTGAGGCATAGTGGTATTGTGTGGCATTTATAATTGTCATTCTCTCCTTGCTTCTCAATTTTGTATTATTTAGGGTTTTAAGTCATTGAATGTTCTTATAAATATAAAAATTGCTAAAAGATTAAAGTTGATGCAAATATTTTAATGTCACTGTAAATATTGACATGTATTTACCTCTTTGGATAATTCTGTCAATGCCCTCACATACTCTTTAATGCTCCCTTCTTCTGTGTGTGATTGATGCCTCACATAGCTGTAAATGTGTCCTAATTTCATTCGGATTACACAAATATTATTTCTTTTCACTTGGAGAGAAAAAAGTGGTGGAGCCTCGGAAGATGATTTGATATTAAAATAAAGGCCGTTTCTAGCTGACTTGTCAGAACAAGGCTGGAGCTCAGTGATCTAGCTCGTGTCTTCCACAGACGTGCTTTCGGTTTGTTTCTTCAGCACACTCAATCCGCGCACTCTCACGTCTATACAGGATAAACTATTGTGTTGATTGGCTGTTGCTCATCTCGAGGGAAGCGCTAGATTACAGGGATATTAATTATTTTCATTTATCAGGAAAGCATCAGGGTCTGGATAGAACTGTCACTCTGTCCAGATCCAAACCGCCACTGGACATTCAAAGTTCCTGGTTTGCCGTGAGTGGCCCTTTATTATTAAGGCAAATACCTTTGTAGTTTACAAAGGTGCTAACCAAGATATATATATACTTGGCCAACAGCACGTTGTGGACTAATAGCTCATCACATATTACTATTACATGCACAGATCAAGGAACTGGGAATGTGCTTTCTCTTATGCTTATAGATTCTGATCATCCTTCTCCTCCTTAATAGCTCACACAATTGTTTTAAAAAAAGCATGAGACTTGCCAAAACACAGTGTCACAATTTTCTAGCACTGCATGCTCTTGCTTAACTTCTTGTTAATGAGCCAATGTGCACAGCATGTGGCCATCTTAACATACAGCATGCTTGGCTGTGTTTCATCACTCACTGCCAACAATCAGGGTTTATTTTTCCTGCCACAGTTCTAAACTCATGCATTTTATAATTTTTAGGAAAGAGATTTTTTAAATGACAGACATTTTTGGGTCATTATGACATGAGGATAGCTAAGACAAAATGTCAGGTGCTGTGTCTGTAAATCCTGCCAAAGGGAAGAATTACGTGTAAAACAGCAATGCATTATAGTATATACATACTATATCTAACATTTTAAGATAACAGGAATTTTTGAAATGCGTATTTGTTAGCCAGTAGCAAGTGGTAGCACTGCGGGTTAGTGACATTTAGCAAGTAAACACTCCGCCATTTTAAAGTTTTAGGTGTCAATTACTATGAATAAAATTAAAGTCAAAGTCAAAGTCAACTTTATTGTCAATTCTGCTACATGTACAGTGCATACATATAGAGAATCGAAATTACG
>JAQMYK010000010.1:17829692-17839717 GCA_030014345.1 Clarias buthupogon
CACACACACACACACACACACACACACA
Source organism: Clarias buthupogon (assembly GCA_030014345.1). Classification (NCBI taxonomy): domain Eukaryota; kingdom Metazoa; phylum Chordata; class Actinopteri; order Siluriformes; family Clariidae; genus Clarias; species Clarias buthupogon. Next base: position 17,829,721 of record JAQMYK010000010.1, read on the forward strand.
CACACACACACACACACACACACACACACACACACACACACAAAAGAGATAAAACGCACACACCACAGTAATGCAGTGGGTCATTGAAACATAAAGTCAGTGAGTTAGGAAATTATTCCCTCGGTGAGTGAATCATTTGGTAAGTCAGTGAATCATACAATAATTTGGTCAGTAAGTCAATCAATTTCTTGGTTATGAAACATGAGGTCTGTTATTTTGTCAGTCAGTGATTCACTCAGTGACTATGGCACTGAGTCGGTCGTTCAGTGAGTCAGTGCATTGTCAGTAGTCTCACACTCAGTCAGTGATTCAGTCAGTCAGTGATTCAGTCAGGCAACTTAATCATTAGGGTGAACAATTCAGCCAGTCAGTGTTTCAGGGAGTAATTTACTCAGAGAGTTAATAATTAAATAAATTTGTCAGTGAAATATAGAAAGATTCTGTTAATTGATCAGGCGTTCTTTGGTGACTGAAGCGTTTTCTTACTGGGAACGATTGTTCTGTTCCCAAGCACGATTTCTCCCCTCCCCAATCCTCCCACAGGTCTGCGTGCACATTATAACATTGGTTCCGATCCCGGGCACACTTGCGTATTTACACAACCAGAAACACTAGGTGGCGGTAGAGACAAAAGTTGATTTGTCATCTGTCCAAAAGGAGAAAGAGGAAGAAACTGTGAGTCATGAACTGTGTCACACCTTTTAATGCTCCTTGTGGATGTTTTTATTTTTTGACAATTTGAACAACATTCCTACTGACACATCTATCGCGCAGTGCGATTATCAGTCAGTCAGTCAGTTATTCGTTTAATCAAAGATTTGGTCAGTCGGCCATTCTGTAAGTCACTGAGGTAAAAGTCTGAGTCAGTTTCACTGTGATTCAGTGATTCATTTGGTGAAACAATAAAAGAAAATGCATCACAAGTTGGCAGTAATAACAGACAAAGGGTTGACTGGTCTACACACTGTGGTTAAAATCAAAGAGAAACCTTTGATTACTTTTATGTATTATAAAGTTATAAAGAACAGCAGGCGTGCAAGGTTCTCTCTCCTCCTACACATAGCATTTAAATGAAGCTTTTGATTATGTGTGTGTGTATGTGTGTGTGTGTGTGTGTGTATGTGTGTGTGTGTGTGCGTGCGTGAATCAGAGTACATAACCGCTTGTGCTTTACTCTATAATTACACTATGAAATTTAAAAACAAGATAAGAACTCACTTAATCTGAATATAAAATGTAATACAATTGGGTTCTATTTATGTCTTGTAATATGTGAGCCTGCAGAGTGGATATGGTAAAGTCGACATAAACTGAGGGATTGTCGCACAGAGGTAGAGTTTTTATATAATATCTGATGATTGTGTATTTACTTCAACAATAGGTACTTTTTCATTATTTTCATGATTTTTAGGAGGAAAGATTCTTGGACAGAGAACACAAAGAGATTTATACAGTAGATGGTGGATGCATAGACTGTGACAGACTTTCAAACATATATAACTGTAACGTTATAAAAGAAATCAGTCTATGTTACTTTTTTACCCAGTTAAAACTGTTTCTTTCCTCACTGATTTGATTTTTGTATTAGATTAAAACTCAAACTACAAACCTCCCTTTGAGGATATGGAGAACTGTCAGTGTGAATAATTTTCAAGTTGAGGTACTTTAGCAGCATAGGTAAACAGATTCTTTATTCCAGCCTGGTGGCTGTTGATACTTGGAGAAATTTGGCTAGGGTTCTGAATAAAGATCTAGCAATAGCTTCTGTTCTGGCAGAGAACTGCAATTTCTGAGCCACCACCATTTCATTCTTCCAACAGCAAAATATAACTTTTGTGGGGAAATTCCACAGCAGAATTCCAATCTGAGAATTACTTAATAATCAGAAAGATGAGCTCACAACACCACACGTTTAAATAAAATCAGTCTATTTAGGTCTAATGCAGGTTTTACAATTTAATTTTACCTACCAAAAACTTGGGAGTACATAGCATGGCTATGGAAAATGTAGCAGTAGAATCAAAGCGAAAGGCCTGTAAAATTACAGAGAAACAGGAGAAACTAATGCAACCATAATATGGCATATGCAACTGTTAGGATCACTGTGACATATATTTTGTGTAATAATTAAATAATTATTACATTATTATTAAAAAAATATACATTCATAATGCAAAGAATTGTATAATGCGAAGCCATGGACTAAACTGCTAAATCATTCATATAAACTATACCAGAGCAAAATTCTCATACCTTATTTAGCACACTAGGGTGTTAATATAAGTCCAGGACCAATATGAACTCTGAAAGAATGAACTCAATACTGAGGGTTTGGTTTTCCCAGGGTTTCCTAATTAGGGTTCCCTAATTCTGCTAAACTAACCCTAGCTGACACCCCATCACTATACCTACTCTGGTTGCGAACCATATGATTAAGAAGAAAAAAAACAGAAAAGGGCTTTTTATATATGTACAATATCTCTGTGAAAACTACTGTTAATGCTACTTGTATCCTGGAATGTAGATTATTCACCAGCAATGCAACACCCCCCCCCCAAAAAAAAATGTTAACTAAACATGATATTGCCATTTATTTGCCAGAATTAAAAAATAATATTGCTTGGTAATACTTGGATGAGAAGTACTGTATCCATGGCAATACCAACAGTACAGTTGATGGTGGCCCTGTTTTCCTGGTATTAAAGAATTTTTTTTGTTTGTTTTTTTATGAGTGACTGTGATGAGAGACTCCCATTGTCACAAAGCAATATAACACCACTACCATATGTACCCTATTTCATCAGTACCCTATCTTTATACTTCCAGGGCTCTATGTCCCAAGTTTTCATATTTTTCCATGGGTCTATTGTCTCAGCATGCTATGTTCCAAAGGGGCTATATCCCAATACCCTATTTTGTTGGCCCTATGCACCCACTAACCTGTTTTCATAGTTCCATGTCTATTGCCCTTTGTTTCCACTATCACTTGTTTAAATTACCCTATGTTAAAAAAATATCCTGTTTTATGCAACAGCAGATGGAACGACTTCATGGTCTTTATGTATTTATGAGTAAATCAGGACTGGAAGAAGAGCAAAATTTAAAATTAAGGTAGAAGCATTAACAACCAAGCTATGCTAAAGATACCACTCTAATGGCCGTGACTATGAATAATTGCTAGCTTTAGTGATGATATACTGAAACTACAATTCAATGTTAAGTCATTAAATCATAATGACGATATGATTTAATGACTTAATCATTGTATTAAGTAATTAAATCATAATGACGATAGGTATGGCAAATAGACTTAAAATGAACAATGAAGACACTGAGTTAGTGTTGTTACCACCTTTTAGGATCAGTCTCCAACAATAAGGAATCTAGTAGTCACGAAACATGCCACAAGCTAATACTTGGTATAACTGCAACAAAATCTTCCTAGTTATCTTGTAATGCCTAGGAAGACATATTCAGAAGATGTAATGTATCTACAGCAAAAAAGATTAGAATTTGTCTGGAAAGTGGTTTCTGTATTTATGTAAAGTTAGACCTGAATTAGTATAGGAAAAGGATGGAAAATATTTTTTTTTTGACTGGGCATTGTACATTGGACATACAGTAGTGTCTCCTGGAAAATTCCTGGGAAAAGTCAAAGGAAGAAAGAGACATGGAGTACAGCCCCATAAGCCTGTTGAATTCGACTAAAACAACAAGCAATACGAGACCTGGAATTCCAAGCAGCTGCATAAAATATATGGGACTTTACACTTACAAAATTGTATCAGTCATTTTAACACCCAATAAAGATTATTTCACACACATTTGTGTTGTGTTATGCAGTATCATCCCTGTAACTTTCAGTCTATCACAACGCACTGTACTGACTTGATATTATATTAATAAGGAATGATGGAGGTTTGGGAAGTGACCTTATAGAGGTGAATGGATTTGTTTTGTTTGTGACTGTACTGTAACATCGATCAATTTAGTCGTGTGTTTGTGTGTGTGTGTGTGTCTGTGTGTGGTTGTGTGAAAATTAGCCTCAAGGTGACTTGACTCATTTTTTTTGCAGCTGTAGTTAGAAAGATGGATTCCGGGAGGTGTATTTGCTGTATTGTTTTGTGTTTGTTTGTGTGTGTGTGTGTGTGTGTGTGTGTGTGTGTGTGTGTGTGTTCTGGATCATGGGCCACCATCACAGATGCTTCATGGCATCTGTCTCCTTTCATTGTTCGCTTAAGGTATGTGTGTGTGTGGTGGGTGGATTGCCTCCCAAATGACCCTCTTAAGTCCTCTTGATCTGACATTTGGAACTGCAACAATGTAGAAACACAAAGTTATAAGATCTGAGACTTGCTAGTTCTTGCTAGTAGGATGTGACATTGAATACATTTCCAGCTAATTTAGGAGAAAAAAGAAATCTCATTTCATCTTTGTAGTTAAACAATGGAAAAATGTCTGTTATTGTTTGGATGTGGCCCGAATAACCAATCCCTGAAGTTTCCTTTAAACACTGTAGGAGAAGTTGATTATGTAATCATGTCTGCTTCTTGTTAGCTTTCTGTACTGAGCTTTGCTAACAGGAAGTGAGAAGTGCTAACATATGCTACACAAATAAAATATTGCCCCAAGTGTTGTTCTTATGTGATATAATTACCACACTGGCCAAATACAAACAAACAAAGTAAACAAGCAAATCATATATAAGAATTTGCTGTTAACTAAAATGATGCTAGTTAACATTGCTATCTCACAAACAAAGGAGAAACACATCACAGTTTTATTTGCCTTGCACACACACACACACACACACACACACACACACACACACACACACACACTTGCCCCCAAACACACATACACCCGCTTATCCCTAAACACACACACACACACACACACACACACACACACACACATACACACACATTTTGATCAGACATAATGGTTCAATCCATCAATAATTCATGAAGAAGAAAGACAATAACAGCATCATTATTAAAACACGCGCTGAATATTGAAGCATCCATTCAGGCAGAAAATAAAAGAGGCAAAGAAGCACGTAAAATGCTATTTTTTTCTGAAATAACTCTTTTAGGAAATACAATATTGGCCATTCTAATGGAATCCAACTCTGGTGACCCCTCGTCACGCCATCGTGAAGAGCTTTAAATGAAAGCTTTGCTAGGCAGAGCTACAACATTCTGGCTCCAGAGATCTATATTCCCATTTCTGCCCCAAAACACTATTTTCCCAGCACTGTACTGATGAGAGCGTAGAGCATTTAAAATGTTGTATTGGCATGATAAAATACATTATCAACATGAAAATTTAACAGTACAGAGGTGATTGAAGTAATCTGCAATTTCTTTCTCCACCAAAGCAAATATTTAACCCTGATCAGTCAACAAGGGATGACAACATGAATTCTGATTAATTTGCCTCGGAATGATGTAAATAATACTGGCAATCAAAGTGACTAATTATTTTCTATTGTAATCTTAGGGGTTAATTAACCTTAAAATGTTATAACTTAGACACCAATTTCAATTTAAGTTTTTTTTTCCATAAAGCAGAAAATATTTTCACAATTGCCATAAAACTACCCAACCCAGCAGGAATTTTTGGTCGCCAAAATATCCACCACTATTTGGCAACATTCTGTAAGGTTGTTTTTGTTATTGTCCCTAGGCCAATACTGCAAATGAGACATCAAAACAATATTAACACCAAACTGATGGCCACTACAGTGGGAGCTTTGAATGCTCTTGACTGGACCACTAGATAACCAATAGTAACTAGTAGAACAGAACAAGTAAATGTGTTTGCATAACAATGAGTGACACAAAATACTAGATAAGAAGAATTTATTGTATTGTTAAATTGGAAAATATCCCATATTACAGTAGAGTAATTTTGGAGCTAAGACACACTTCATGCTAATATTTCTGAAAGAAAAAGAAATATTTACAACACTAAGAAAAGTCTTAGTGTTGTAACATTACAACACTAAGACATGCTTGACATGAGAAACACACTGTGTGTGGGAAGCTGTTGTGGCTGTCCTGATCTCTGATCAGAATTCTAAACCCAAGGTCCATGGATGTGATAAAATCTTGTGTGAATTTATGTTAACCAGCATGAATGCTCCAAATAAATGTTACGTTATGTTATGTTTCAGTGTTTTGAGGTTATATTTGCAACATTGTGTTTGGGTCATTCATTCAACATCATCTTAACATGATTTTGTCAAACATTCTAACTTTCAAAACCAATGTTGCACTGATGTTGAATTTCATAGGGTCCCTGTTGGGAGATATCACATATTGTATACAGGGCTACATAAATACAGTACTGTAACTTATATACCAAATACCTTTCAATTCCTTTCAAACCACTCAATTCAATACAATTCAATATTTTCTATGCAAAGGTGTTATCCCCCCCTCTCTTTTTTAGCATTATTGATTTCATTATTATTATTAAGTTAGAACAAAAACATTTCTAATTTCCAAACATTAGTATTCCAAAACCAAATTCAATGCTACTTTATTATTACAAAAATACTTGGATGTCAGAAAAGAAAGCAGCATGTTATATAAGAAAAAAAGAAAAAGAAAAACTGTGGGAGGTCCTGCAGGTGGCTCAGAAAAACCTAATAGTTAATTTCCTCATAAAACTACCGAATTGTACCTGAAACTAAAGGGTCCAAAAAGCATTGTCATGCCAAATAGTTACTTTGTTTCATTAATTGCTCAAAATTAGGATTATAAATAAGATCAGACAAGATTTCCAGTTTTGAAATAAAAGAATACACTCCACAATTAATTTCCCATTATTGCACAGATTCACATTATTGAACTGTTCTGGTGTGAGTGGACTATTTGAGACAGTATTGATTGTAAGCTCTGACAGTGGCTGGAAGAAAGGACCAAAATTATTGCTCTTTCACAGGCCCTGGGTGAAGCAGGCTGACACTAAAGGAGCTAATCAGTGTTGTTACAGTCCTGCAAATGGTAGCACATGTTCTCCCTCATGCACGACAGCTTAAATAATTCTCTTTTGTAACTGTGTTATGTAGTCAAAATGTCTCACTAAATGACCAGCGAATTCATTATAGTTTTACTGTGAAGCTTATTTAGTTAACTTTGTCAAATGTCCACTGTAGGTGACAAAATAATTGTAGTCCTAGGTTCAAATCAGGACTGGAGATTTAAAAAAAAAAAAAGGGTCAGGACCACTTTGTAGCTTTACAGAGAGAGAGAGAGAGAGAGAGAGAGAGAGAGAGAGAGACTTATGTATTGGTTAAGGACAAACAACGTTGTGTGCCTACTGCAAGCAGGGACTACATCAAAAATAACTATGACAGCATAACTAAAATGGAGAGCCAGAAGGTAACACAGACCTGAGGGTGCCAAGAGACATAAAGCAGCCAAATACACAGTCGAGATGGCAGGGTGATAGCATTGAAACACCCTAGCTCACCAAAAAACTTTATGGCCATGAACTCTTCAGGTCTGCTCCTTTATCTAAAAGAAAACTAACAAATATTTTTTTCAGATATTGTATGCTGTAAAAGTTCTACCCCTGCTCTAGTTTTACACTTTGAGGAACCACAAATAACCTGCAGCATTTGATCAAATTAGGTGTGGCGGATTTAAAAAAAAATCACTTTTGTATTGCAACACAAAACTATTCAGTACGTAACTAGTGTTAATAACTAGTGTTATCCTACTATAAAGAAAGGGGGCTGATATAGATCAAATTTCTGATTTTAGTAAGGACACTCCTGCATTACAGAGTAATGCACCTACCCATACATTCAGCAAAGAAGAAAATAAGCTAGCTGCATGTGATCCTAGTTTGGGTACTTTTGTCATGTCAGAATTAAGTAAGGAAGTTTCTCAGCATTCAGTGACTGATGTCCTTTACACATTCAATATTAAGTGTTATTAAGTGCTCATATCATGTCTTTCATCTGAGTTTGATGAAATGTGCAGCTGGGTGTCTTTAGCATAACATTGGTAACCTATGCTATGGTGACTAATTACATTACCCAGATTAAGACTAAAACAAATTTTAAATGAGATGAGATAACGATCCATGACAGAAGTGTGACTTAATCTTACTTTATGCTTAACCCCAATGCTAGTGTGACCACCTGGTGCTATTATGCTCTGAGTAATCCTTAATGACTTTTGTGAAAAGGGCATCATTATATGAATTCCATCCATTCTAACACATCATAACACATCCTGGGATGTCCAGCCTTGATTTCTTTTGGATGTTTTAATACCAGTTAAATACAGTTCTAAACCCAGTATATTACATTCTTGATCAGTAATAATTTTATTAACAATAAGCAAATGATGGAAACCTAAAAACAGAAGTCTACAGCAAAGCCACATACACAGATCAATACTTGCGGTTTGACTCCCACCACCCATTGCAACTCAAATTAAGTGTCATCAGGACACTGCACCACAGGCCGGAGAACATTCCTACCTACACTGAAGCCAAACAGAAATAACAAAAGCATCTGAAGGCGGCACTCAAGGCATGCGGATATCCTATTGTATCCTATTGGCCTTCAACAAAATAGCTTCCAGATTCAAAAGAACGATGACAGAGAGAGCTGAGCCTGAGACACAACAGAAGAAAATCTTATCATCTCGTATGTGGCTGGGGTGTCAGAAAAGCTAAAAAGGGTTTTTCGAAAGCACAACATATCCGGTTCAATTCAAACTAACCAACACACTAAGACAGAGACTCTTCCACCCCAAAGAATGCACTCCAAAACATAAGAAAAGCAAGCTAATATATGTAGTTTAATGCAGTGAAGAGTGTTCAGAGCACTACATTGAGGAGACAAAAAAACCTCTTCATAAAAGGATGTATCATCACAGAAGGAGCAACACCTCAGGTCTGGAATCAGCGATATACCTTCACCTGAACGACAAAGGACACACATTTCAGGATGAAAATGTAAGAATTTTGGACAGAGAGGATAGATGGTTCGAGAGAGGGGTGAAAGAAGCCATCTATGTGCAGATGGAAAATCCTTCTCTCAACAGAAGTGGAGGTTTTTGACACAACCTGTCTCCTACAGTATTTTTCAAACTGCCCTTTCATCTATCCCAAGAACGATCAAGACCTCTTCAAAGCCACACTTAAGGACTCCCCTTACTCTTTCTGGTCGTTACACCTCAAAATCTCTCTCTATTGTTTCTCCAACCGCTCTCTCCCCTCTAATCTCTAACGACCCTCCCTCCTATTCTCACCTTCTCCATTGTTCACGTAACGAGCTATTTCAAATAGGGGAGGATCCTTTGACCTTGGAGGAGTTAAATACCAGGAACTTTCCAACTTACCTTAGACTGATGAAGCTTCTTGGATGAGTAGTGAAACGTTTCTACAAATTAAGAAGTCCAGTTGACATGGCTCAAATTCCAGATAAGTGATCTAATATTTACAAGTCCCAGCATCAAAAGTGCTTGCTGTTCAGTAAAGTCTAATTGTATTCTAATTAGGTTACTCAAACAAAGTCAACAATTTTGTTTAGCTTGGGGGACAGATACAGACTCAATATAGTAGAAACTGAATGATGACTAAGATCAGCTAGCAGACCATCAGTTTAGCCTGTTTCTCTGTTTCCTTGAATGGGATCTGGATTGTCACAAATTAGACTATGGTCTAAGCAGCAATAAATAAGAGCTGGGAAAGCGGGATGGTTACTGTCCAAACCAAAAAGTGAGCCTTGCCCTAAAAATGATTCCAATGTTATATTAAAGGCACACTGTTTCATATCAATACCTGGACATCCAGCAGGTCGACCACCACGACCCTACGCAAGCCACATCACTAAACCAAACTGTGACGGAGCCAGATAATATTACAACATCGAACAATTCCTTTAATAAAATTACACACTTATACATTGTTACTCTTGGTGTATATTTTAAGCTCATATATGAAAATATATCTTTGCAATCCTATGCTG
>JAQMYK010000010.1:17842696-17855735 GCA_030014345.1 Clarias buthupogon
ATAACCCAGAAAAATGACCCAACAGAGGCAACCCAGCGTTTGGGTAGAAAAAATAACCCAGCATTTTTTAGTGTGTATTATTAGACAGAGCCAACATGGATAGTTTCGGGGGCAGAAGTACTGTATTAACAAATACAAAATAGTGCAAAAATGGTTGATGAATCAGAAAATAAAAAGTTTAATATAATCACCCCAAAAAAAAAAAAAAACAGAATTATGTCCCTTTTATCCTATGAACTTTTATCCTTCTATCAGAATGTTAGCCTTTAGCAAGAAAGCTGGCATTAGCCTTCAGTTAAACAACAACAACAACAATAACAACAATAATAATAATAATTGCCCTGCGATGGATTGGTACCCTGTCCAGGGTGTACCCTGCCTCGTGCCCTAAGTCTCCTGGAATAGGCTCCAGGTCCCCGCGACCTTAAATACAGGATGAAGCGGTAATAATAATAATAATAATAATAATAATGAAATCTGTTTTTTCCCCTCACGTTTGCATTAACTCTTGGGAAATGGTTATATTTATTCTGACACACACACACACACACACACACACACACACACACACGAATGAATAATGCTTATTATCAGGGAGATAGTCAGTTGAGCCGACACTAATTTGAGCTGATATGTTTTGCCAGCGTTGAAAAGCTTTCCTGGTCAAGACCTAACCCAGAGCCATCATGTCGTCACAGACGTTAGCCAGATCAGATTTAAAACCAAACAGGTGAATGTGATAACATGCCAATAAAAACAGTGCTGGTTAGTACACACAGAAATGTATACAATCTAATTAGTAATGGTTGCTAAATGTTCAGTGTTAGCATTAGCAGTGTTAAGGTAATGCCTTGCTTTTTAAGCGTTTGTCAGTGTAAGAGACTTTCCACTGGTGCTAATGTTAGCATCCTGAGATGTTTTGGCTGCTAACATTTAAAATGCTATTACATTTTGAATGTTGATTGTCATTTTCTATTAATTAATAATGCACATGTATTTAATGCATCTGCTCCCTTTCCCTCTAAACATTTAATCTCTCTCGCTCTCTCTCTCTCTCGCTCCTTATCTTTCTCTCTTTCTCTCTCATGCACACATACTGTACACACATGGGCCTCATAAGGTATTATTTGGCAGATTTCTGTAAAGGCAGTGTTGTTAAACGTGATAGTGGCTTGCTGACCCACAATCACATGGTATGATGAAAATATTTCCTTCTCGATTCCTCATTCTCTCTCTCTCTCTCTCTCTCTCACACACACACACACACACACACACACACACACACACACACACACACACACACACACAAATGTGTCCACAACATACATTTCACACAAAATTTCACTAGAGCAAGAGTGCCCCCCGGTGTTGTGGTGTTTCAGTGAATTTGTACAACAACAGAACTAGCATGCTTCAGTTTAATGACTGCTAATCACTAAGGTCGTGTTTGTTTTTCACACATGCGCACACATACACAGACATACACAAACACATGCCCACACGTGCGCGCACACACACACACACACACACACACACACACACACACACACACACACACACACACACACACACACAAGCAAAAATGTATGGTGTACTGTACAGTTTTTAAAGCATATGGCATAAATTAAAGAAGTGTTGCCATGGAGACAGCTATCTCTTTTACTCTAGTATACAGGCTATGTGGAAATACCTTTACCGAAGAGCTGCAAATGACGGAATGAAGGGAAAATTGCTTTTTTTTTTTAAAGGCTTCAAACGTTTAAAAAAAAAAAGTTTCATTAAAAAGAAATAACGAAAGAAAGAAAGAACATAGGTAAAAAAAAAAAAAAAAAAAGCAAAGGGATGAAAACTGGTTTATATATAAGAATGAATGCAAAAAACCTTAAGGAAAATAAAGAAGACAGAAAGAAAAGATGAAGAATAAGAATAAAAATAAGGAGAGACAATTTTATTTAAAAAAAAGAATTAAGAAAATGAATACAGAATTTATTAAGAAATATATAAAGAAAATATGGAATTAAAAAGAAAAAACATGGAGAAAAGACAAAAAAATTACGACATAAAATTCAGCGAAATAACAATGAAATGAAAGGGGAAATGACAGGACAAAAAGATGAAAAGGTAATCACTTACAAAACAAAGAATGAAGATTAAAATAAAAGTAACAACAGCTTAAAAGAAAAATTTTAAAGAGAGCTATAGAAAGAAAGAAAGAAAGAAAGAAAGAAAGAAAGAAAGAAAGAAGTATTTGTACTGTGATAGACTAGCTTGGTTACATAGTTTCTTTTCTTCTCAAAACTTCTGAAAAACCTCCAAGCGTATTCTGCCAAATATGATAAACAGTTACTCACATTGAGAGGTCTACGGAAGCTAACTCTGAAAGTTTGCAAAACATTTTATTTATCAGTAGGCACAGGAGGATAGCCAAAAAAATAAAAAATTAGTTGGTTGGTAGATATGTGAGCTGAATGCAAATCTGTAGGTTTGGCAGGTTTACAGTATATTTTGAAGATTGTGGATGATGTAAAGGAAGTAAGGGGTGAGGATTTCAGGACAATTATGACTGATATGTTTGAAAAGGTTGTTCCTAAACTTATTAGCAATTTTGATGGAAGTGGTTGATTAGGTTTACTAGGTGCCTTCCAAAAGACAGGATCAGGAGCAAACTACGAATTATGTGATCAAGGTAAAACAGCCCATAACATACAGGTTTAAAAAATGGGATTTGTAGCTGAAATTCTTTGGTAAACATCAGCATGAAAGGAATAAACAACCCATAAAGTTTATTAATCACCACTAAGAGTATAGAATAGTGAGAGACTGTATGCAAGATCTTTTACCCTCAGTCACCATTCGAAGAACTGAGCAATCCATCATGTATTTCTGTTAGAAAAAAAAAACTGAATCTTATTGTTTTTCCTCTGCTTTAGTCTCTACATTTCCTGTACCAGAATGCTGTGTTTTTCATTGTCTCTTACTAAACTAACATTAGTGACATTAGTACCTTGTCAAGTCAATGGCAAGCCAAGTTTTTTAGCTCACTAAAACTACTGGGAACAACAAATCTACTGTAGGAGCAGCCGGTTATACTAACAAACTAACAACACCACAATATTATTTTGAGATTTTACAACTGCATTAATGCTAATCAAATGTGGGTAAACGCTAGTTAGATGTGGGTAAACCTCGTCAGTGGAGAGTAAACCAATATTTAGAAAATTTTAGGAGAATGTGCATTTAGCTCCCAATACAGCCCTGGAGAGGATCACTTCCATCAGCCGATTATCATTCTAATCCTAATGCTACCACAACAGTATTTGAAAGAAAGCCAAAGGATCAGAGTATATGAGTTTCTTTACAAGAATAGCCTCCAACTCACAGAAGTGTTATCCTCAGCTGACATTGCTGCTAGAAAGAGACTGTGGTTGCTGTCAAAATGGAAGGTAAAAGGGTTTTTATAGCGGGCCCTTTGCTTTCCTCAGGCGGAAACACAATATACATTTTGAAAGTGAAATGATCTGATTTGCACATTCAATTTTCTCAAAGAACACATTATCTCTTGAACATTAATCTAAACTATCTAGCACAAACAATTGCTGGTTAATGGATTGTTTTGAAAGTGGTTGTTCGACCACTACATTGATCTTGACTAGTTGGTTACAGTGTCAAAAATATTTCTTCTTAGATTTCATCTTGTTGGATTATTTTAGCACAATTTTTATTTTATAACTATTGTGATTTTATTGCTGCAATACTCTCAGCCATTTGTTACTGTCAAGGATACGTGTGTTCTGAAACTTTGGGCCATTGAGGTTGATGCTCTGAGCAAATTATCAGCGTCCTTTCCCAAGGTTGTGGAGTGCCATTAAGATAAGCATTCTTCTGCATGTTGACACTAATCTAGTTAAGCATTATGTGCTGCCCTTCTTATCCTTATTCACCACCAGCCCTCCCCTCACCCAAGCTGCGAGTGAGAAGAGTCCCATATACACGCTGTGTCCTACAATAAACCAGAGAGATGATTCTGCACCTGGTGTCTGTATCATTTCTCTCCGAGTGTGCTCATCTCGCAGAAGAATGACAACTCATCCATTTGCATTACACTAAGCAATGAACGCAGCACAGCTGGGGCAGACTAAAATCAAACCTAACAATTCTTAATCTATGATGCAATCAAAATGGTTTTACATGTGTAGTATTTTAAAAAGAGAACATTGTCAAAAAACATAGTACTAGATACATATGCAGTATATATCTTTAATGAGCAAAAGTCAGAGGTGATGGTGGCAGAAAAAAAAAAGAAAAAAAACATCCCTGAGACAATATAAGGAAGAAATCTTAAGAGAAACCAGATTTAAAAGGGAATCTATCCTCATCTTGGTGACACTTATTAAATGTGATGATAAAATTTAAATTATACAATGTTATGTTTTTAACATGAACTCTATGAGGGGCATTCAGGACAACCTGGGTCTTGTAAAGGAAGGCAAAAAAACTGATGGCTGATGCACAAGCACATACAGTGATGAGACTCAGTCTCAGTAAACCATTTAAATTTCCATCTTCATTAATAAAGATCCATCTTACTTTATTTTACCTTATCTTAAATTGAATATGGTCCACTTTGACCGCTTATTGAGTGTAGTTATATACATATATAAATGGTGCAAATATTTTAAAGAAGACTGTATGTCCGTAATTGACGAACTCGGCTGCGGTGGCTCGAAGCCTAGCCTCACCCTTCCTGTGATCATCCAGCAAGTGGAACACCTGGTCCTTGTAAAATCAATGGAATCAATGGTTTGTAAATCAGTGGGAACTGTACACATAATCATTCATGAACACCACTTACACATTACAGGAACTCGACGGGAATTATTGCCACATCCTACGTACAATCCTGACCTCGATCCAAGCCATTTCCATAGATTTGAGCCATTAAAAGAGTTCTTGGGAGGCTGGTGTTTCAGACATGAAGCAGGTAGTCTGGTACTGAGAAAACTTGCTACCTTGATGTTATCCAAGCACTACTGAAATGCTGACAAGTGCATTATTGTAGCGACGGATTATATAGACAAATAAAGTTACATTTACCTTTCTTAACTATATTGTGTTAGAAAAAAACTTTAATAAAAAAAATATTATCAAAAGTCCTGGTTTGACAGATTTAAATAAAAGATATCTTACCTATCACTCCTATCTTAGGAGTATGATTTGTAGCCCAACAATAGAGAGACTGAGAGAGCAAAAGAGAGATATTATTGGGTATACCTATTGCAGCAAAGACATGCGTATATTGTTTGCAGAATTTAAGCAGGGACTCTGAACAAGCTCTGACAGCATAAATTAAAGAGAAATCGGGATAACAGAAATGAAGGCCCTGGAACATAAATAAGCCAGCACCTCAACAGGGGCATTCTAGTTCATCAAAACATCATATATATATATATATATATATATATTAAAAGAAGGACTGACTAAATCGATATAACTACACTCAATAAGCGGGCAAAGTGGCCCATATTCAATTTAAGATAAGGTAAAATAAAGTAAGATGGATCTTTATTAATGAAGATGGAAATCACTGTTCTGCAGCAGCATTAAGCCACATAACATGAACGTTAGACAGTGAACATTAATCATGTAACATAGGGATATAGTCACAGGAACAAAATCAAATAGCATACGGAGTATCTAAAAACAGTACAACAATAGGCAAGAAATGTATAAAATATAGAAAAGTAGCCTAATACACAGAAATGAACCAGATAGTGGGCACACTGGGAAGAAAATCTATGCTTCACAAAAATATAGTAAATTTACACATTCAGGATGTAACAAAGACCTAACATACCTAATCATCTCTCTCTCTCTCTCTCTCTCTCTCTCTTTGTGTGTGTGTGTGTGTTTGTGTGTATGTGTGTGTGTTTATCTAACGAGCTACATACCAGAACCTCTTGCTCCCTGAACCTGCCTGATCAATCCTGGTGCCCGACTTCTGGTTCTACTCAGACCATTCAGTGCTGCTAAGAATGGGTCCAATGATCTGCTTATAGATACATGTTTTGAGTTTGGCTCAATCTCCCAGATTTTTTTCCCCCAATGTACAGTAGCTTATTTGAATGCATGTCTGAGGTCTTAAGGTATTTTAAATAAGATGATGCAATGATAAGAGATAGTTTCAGACTGTCAGAATATGTTTATATATACAATATATATACATACAGTATATTGATAGCCGTCCAAGTATATTTGACCACGCTTTTTAAAAAATCTGTCCGAGAGAACAATGCCATCAGTGATTGTTTACTTAATAGCAGACTGTTCCTTGTCCTGCTACTGCTCCTGTACCTGTTTATTATGCTACTGCGAGAGCGGTGTACTAAGAGGCAGTACATGAAGTGGTTGGCCAAGAATATGAATTGCGTGTTGATGATCGCACATCTTTGCTATGCAGGGAAACACAATTTATCCCGGTGAATGGACAAAACCCAGTAAGCTTAAACCTTAAAAATATACAATGTATATAAAATGTGTGTGTGTGTGTGTGTGTGTGCTGAACTAAAGTAATGGTAAGCTGTTGATTTCCTATATGGAAAGGAGGAAAAGAAAGGCTTCCCAGTCTTCTGAGTCCTGACCCCTGATTCTGATAGTCTGTCTGCCCCCTGGCTTTACAGGGTCACCTCCTCTCCACATCTGGGCTTCCCAGATGTCATATTCTGTCTGCCCTCATGCTTCACAGATGCCAACTTCTCTCCACATCCACATAGCTCTGATGACCCCATGCTCTCACTGATGACTGTCCAAGGATGTGGGTACTCTCTCTTTTTTCCAATGTTTTCTCACAGTTTCGTTTGGTTAGTTAAGGTTCCTGGCAACATAGGGACATAAACCTAAATAGACCAGAACTTCTTATATTCACTTTTGGCAATTTGGGTGCAGTTCAGTAAGTTAAAACTCTACCTTTGACAGAACACTTTGGTTTTATGTTGTAACATTTCTTTATGAAGGACATAAAGACATTCTTTATGGCATGAAGGTAGTTCAACATTTTCATGTTGGTTAAAGTTAGGTTAATTATTCTATTGCTATAAATTCAAAATCTTTCTGAAATTTTTGTTGTACTGTATTTATCTTCTAATGTTATTAGAAGATATTAATAGTGTTATTAATACACACTTAAATGTGCCAAGGATTAGATAAGCCTTTGTATGGAAGGCCAATATTCATGATAAATGATGTTTGGCATTTCACTTGGCCTCAAGGGTATCATGCCTCACCGACAGTCTATACTGTATCTGCTTCACTGTTTATTGATAAAGAAATATACTCTAGTTGTTTCATATGTTCATTAAAATCCAAGATGTTACTGCTATGTAAGACCTTTTATTGGAAAAAAGCACAGTGCATTGCAGCTTTCTGTCTATGAGGGTGTATAACTGCTAATTAGGCAAAGTGGCTGATCGGTGTATGGTGGAAAAGAAGTTGCTTTATTTCTCCATGTCACTTTAATAACTATAGTGCATAAACTGGAGCCTCCAACAAAACCAACTATTTAAAACATTAGACTACTTAATGTACATTGTCATGTACATGTACATTTACTGTTTTTAAAATCAGTTTATCAACACAAATTTAACTATTTGAGAGAGCTATTTCCCAGTCCTGGTAAACCGCTCAGGTGAGCCTCAATCCACTTCACACAGCTTTTTCATCACATGAAACATTAAAACAGTCTGATTCTATTGATGTGTATTTTTTTTAAATTAACTTACATCGTGAAATTCTGTTTAATGCAAAACTGACCGCACCCTGTATACCCCCCTACACATTTATATTACATAGAGGATGTTCGGGTCTAGTGGACCTGGAGCTAATAAAAGTGTGAAAATTGTAGGTCCTGTGTCCCTTCACTCTGTCCTCCTCCTGTCTGGGACTCCTGTAAGTATATGTGTGTGTATTTGTGTGAGAGAGTGTGAGTTTTCTGTTTTGACCCTGTCATCCTGCACAAGGTTGAAAACATTGTCGTACAACATTATGGCAAAATTCAAGCACAGACACCTGTCTGCTTTCACTTTCCCGCACAGTTTACCCTCTATCTTGTGGGAACCAATCTTTATTTGCTCCTATTCTGTCACATTTTTCATATCCCAAATTGGGGTCTGGATGCAATAAATATAGCTTTGTAGTTACTTTTCACAACTTATCAAGATGGCCCAAAGATTGCCTGTTCAGAAGACATTGCAATTGAATTTTGAAGAGAGCGATGCTTTTGATGATGATGTAGAGGAAGAGGATCACATTTCTGAAAATTCAGAGCCTGAGAGTGACTTTGAAGAAAAGGTTGAAACTGAGCATCAGATAGTTCCAAAACGAAAACGAGACACAGAACCAGCCGGTCAGCAGCCAGCTCCAGAAACAGAAGCCTGTTATGGTAGCAGCTAGCTAGTGAAAAAATATGGACGTCAAAAAATGGTGAAATTGAATGGTCTTTCTTGCCCAAGAAATGACTGCAATATGATAAGAATGCAAAAAAGGCCAACAGGGATGGCAGTTTCTCATGGACATCAAGGACATCAAGTCTTCTTTTGAGCTTTTCGTCCCATATTCAATCCAGAAAATTATTCTGGATTTCAATGATATAGAGGGAAGGGGAATCCACAGAATCCCGGTAGGATGCAGAAAGCATTTCCATGCAACAATGTCCCAGGAAAACTTCCACATAATTTCCAGAATTATCCACTTTGAGAAATTAGATGACAGACCAGCTTGACGGCAGAGACACAATCTAGCTGCCATCAGGATGGTGTGGGACAAGTGGAAGCACTGCATCCCCCTATTTTACAACCATGGGGCCTATTATTCTAGGTTGTGGCCAGCAACAACAAAAATAAATGCTGTGAAGTGTGTGGACCCAAGATGGACAGAGAAAAACTATGTACATGCATCAAGAAGTACATATGCACGAAATACACAGTAAAACTCCATCCCTCATGTGTTGTATAGGCTGGTATGCAAAGGCAATGTGTTCAGTGGGGCTGATGTGTTGGCTAGACTGACATGGTTGTGTTGTGCAAAATGACCTGAATGTACATATAAATCAAAATCAATAGTTGCTTAATTTGTAAATCTGTTGAATTTTTCACTGATATTGATAATTTTTTTAAAATCTTTTTTAATTAGGCCTACATTTTATAAAATAAAAAAATTAAAAAACGAGTAGCACTTTAATTCATAAATGTGATCTAACAAAGGTAAAGTGCAAATATTAACCATATACCCCGTTTATATTGCTTATAATCAGGATGAAGTAAACATCTGTTGAGTATTTTAACATAAAATTCATTTATTGTGTTGAATTAAAAACTACAAAATGCAGCAGGTCCACCAGACCCGGAACAATGTCTGAATAACAAAAATATGAACGCTACACAAGATCAAGAGAACTTGATTCCAGTGTTCTTTAACATCATCCTACCCATGTGAGTTAACTTCTACCCACAGTTAACTCACATGTACAGACATCTTTGCTGCTTTAGCACCCATAAATCCATCTTTACTCAAGATATGCAGCATTTGAATGTCCATGAGGCTGAATTAGTGTCTGTATATCTTGATTGACAGATGTCTCATCCAATCAGTGGTAAGAATCAACAAATTAAGAAAGTACCAGAAAAGTTAGGTGTAGTTTGCAACAAATTCTTATCGCTGATCTCGAGTGGCAGATGTCTCGTCCAATCAGCGGAAAGACTTTCATTAGGAAACTATAACGAATAAAAGTATTGTTTTACATTTCTCGGCCACCGTGTGTAGGTGAGGAAAGAAGGACATGTGGTTTAATAAGCTTTGCTCAGCTCTGATAGAATAGCAGGGTCTTATGCAAGCCATCAGTCCATTATGCCACCTTCTCCTAGCTGCCTTTGTACATGGTAGACAGCACAGAACTTCAGTCAGTATTGTCTTCCAATTGGGCACATCACAAATGTGACGAACCCACAAAAAAACTTTAACTTCTTTGCTTTTTTATCTTTTTTACTTATACAGCAATAAGCAACGCAATAACTATACTTTATTAAGCAAGCAGAGTAAGTCATATGCAATGGTGGTAGCAAGACATGTAGATGTGCTCAGTCTGTCATATACACATACATTTATTACCTTTAGGAGACTTCTGGGAGTACCTCCATAGTGCAAAAGATAATGCAGAAGGATGCAGTTTAAAAAATAAAAAAAAAAAGATGTAGAGTTGGCAGAGCACCCATAACATATCCCCTAACAGAAGGTTTGCCTGGTAAAACCACATGCAGTCTGGTTTAATCACTCGTCACCTTTTGAAAAGATCAATGATGGAGATTTAAATGTCCTCTGTGATCCATACAAAAATGCATACAAAAACAAATTTGGATATCATTGTGTACAAAGAAATGTTATCCACATCAGAACATTTTCAAACAGTAGGAACTTGTTTACATTCCAGATGCTGCTTAGTCGTAAACAACATCCCTGCTGTTTGGAAATGTTCTACTGTGATACCTTTACTGAATAACAACAAGTCCTCACAACTTAATGTTAGACCTGCTCAAAACCAATTGCCCCTAATGGGATTAATAAAATAGTTTGAATTGCTTTGCATTAAATCATGGACAGTGGACACAGACTGTTTAAAATTTTAATCATGTTACATTAAAATCTTATGCTGTGCAGAATTCAGTGATAGAATTAGCAAGATGAACCTTTTAAGATGGTGAACAAGATCCATATAATGTAATTTTACCTATGTTTTTTATTAAAATATTTCATGAATAACTAGTAAGATGGACTATTTTAACACTTACAATGAAAGTTTGTCATAGTGGGTATAACAAGTAAAATCTTATGTTTTATATTGGTATAGCATGGCAACGAAGTGGGTAGCACTGTAGCCTCGCATCTCCAGTGTTGAGGGTACGAGTCCCATCTTCAGGTATGTGTGCATGTGTATGGTGTTTGCATGGCCTCCCAGTGCTCGGTGGGTTTCCTGTAACAGTCCAAAGACATGCAGTTTATGCTAATTTAGTGGTTTTTAAATTGCCCATTTTTACACAAATTGTGCGTGTGTGTGTGTGTGTGTGTGTGTCTTGAGTCCCCTGGGATAGGCTCCAGTCATCTCGTGATGCTAAACAGAATAAGCAAAGAGTGAGTGAGTGAGTGATTAAGGAAAACTAGTTTGGTTGACAATCTTCCTGACCTGGATAGTCATGTGTTGTTCTGCACATTATGTAAATGTGCTATAGCTAATGTGCATATGAGCTGTGTGACTGCTGTGTTCTACAGCAGAACAGTGCAGAAAGATTTAGAGAGGCAGGTGCTCAGTTGAAAAAAGGGCATATGGAACAAAATTGAAAACCATACACCAACAAAATTTTCAGCATAACCCGTTTAATTATAGCAACCAACATTCAAAAATATTTTTACTGTAGGTCTCTCTTTCACCCCACGCTCCTTTTCTGTATCCTGGCTTGTTGTTCCCTGCACACCTATGAGACATAGAGAACTAAGGCACATGTTATAAGCTGCTTATACTGTACTTTTCCTCGAGTTGCACAATTGTGGCATTAGCTGGTGGCATGCACGTTTGTAAAATCACTTTATTTTATAAAATACATCAAACAATGCATGCATAATACTGCTACAAACTCCATTTGTTGGCAGCTAAAGTTACTGCTGATTATTTCTAAGAAAAATAATATTAGAAATGTTCTCCATCTGAACATCAGCCTATAGTTCCCAGCAACTACAGTATAACTATTAACCAGGGCATGTCACAAAAAGGTTAAAGATCATCATGTGATGAGATGTGAACTGACTGATGCCAACCAGGTGATCGTAGTAATCAATTAATTAATTTATTTTAATTACTCAGGCTTGACAAAAGAGCATCTTGAATATCAAAAGGCAAATGGGCAAGGTAACGTTAGCCACTCTCTGCACATGCATAGTCTACAATCAAATTCTATGATTTGATTGGTAGTTTGTCTTCATAGTACTGTACACTCTCAACCAATCCAAATAAGATAATGCTCCTGCAGGCATCCACTACTAGTAAGCTAGCAAAGAAAATCCACTCATTAAATACTGCTCACTAGTACAAACACTCTTGCATCAGTAATGTACTGTAATATCTAAATGTCTAATGACATTTGGTTTCTTCTAATCAGAATTAAACTTGATTGTTTCTTTTCCAGGACATTGCAATGCTGATTTGAAGAAATTCCACATAAAGGGCCTTAAAGACTAAGTGAATGTGGATATTGTTAATTTGTAATTATATATAATTAATTAGCTAATATTACTGGGATAAAAGGGAAACGCAACACAGACTACAATTTACTCTGATTAGCATCGTAAGCTGCTGAATGATTTATTCCCTTTTACTGTTTTTTTCTTTTTTTACCACCAACTAATTTAATGAAAAACAAATCAATAAACATTGACCTCTAGAAATCTTAAGATAAAATCTAAAATTGTTTTAATAAGCACTTGCCTGAGTGCCGATATGTCATAATCATGCTTGTCTTCTAGCATTCATTAGTAGGAGAGCTTCATATCCTGTAGATCAATAAAAATCTTGTCCTATATATTGTACTTTATTGAGCTTGAAATATGTTTTAAGACCTATGAAGTGCACTGTGCATTAACTACTGTACATTTATACTTGTTACTTACACAGCACACTATTAGAGATTAACTTTTAGTCTTAATCTGACTCTTCTTTCTTTGTTGGCTCTCTTGACTTTATTTCAATCTAATAATTACAATGATTTAGTCTTCTGATAATTGCATAATCTAAAGCAAAACAAAACTGAATCTAATGCTAAAATCAATCAATCAATCAATCAATCAATCAATCAATAAATGAATAAGTAACAGTATTAATATTTGCATTAATATTTGAGCCTACAGGTGGAAACCTCTCACTGTTCTATTATATCCTCCTGACTACCAGCAGTTAAAATTTGTCCTCTCTAGAGGACATTTTTTAAACCTGAATATCTCCCAT